>APFE030456040.1:0-11093 GCA_000404065.3 Pinus taeda | reverse complement strand
GTCTATTCTGTAATCAATCTAAAAATAAAATAATCATGAGAAGGTAAAAAAAGTTACATGAGCATTCAAGCCTCGTTAGCAGCCTAATTATCCAAATTGGCTGTAAGAAAACGGTTTGGGATTTGTTAGGGCTTTTCAGTTCTTTGCCTTCTTTAAAAAGCTAAAAGATAAAAAGATAAATGAAGTTGCAGCTAGATTGCAGTACTATCTGTAAGCGACAGAGCGAATGTAGTCAGTGTAATCAAAATCATTCCATGCACAAGTAGTTTAGAATCGTTTCCACCACTGTTCTGGCTCAAGACTAGTTGTAATCTCTGTAACTCTAAATTAATAAATAATATTATGTAACTCTAGATTGATAAATACGTTTTTATTGTTACTACCATAGAATGGCTGCAATTTAATAGCTTAATGCTATGAATATTGATTTTCCACTTCTCCTTTTGAAAATGGGCCGTGGGAGCTTTTCCACATTCTTATATCGGCATAGATTAATATTACTAAACCTTCAATATTAATACATAAGAATCTGTAACTCTAGATTGATAAATAAGTTTTGATTGTTATTGTCAGAGAATGGCTGCAATTTAATAGCTTAATGCTATTAATATTGATTTTCCACTTCTCCTTATGAAAATGGGCCGTTGTTATAATAAAAAATATATATAAAAATAATATAACTTTTCCACATTTTTATATCTCCATAGATCAATATTACTAAACTTTCAAAAGTTGTTGTAAGTAAATTTATATTTACATTTGTAGATTTAAATTTAAAACTGTATTAGAACTTTGAATTTCATTATTTACAGAATATTTAGTAACAAAGTCAATAATAGCTGATTGAGCTGCTCAGATAAATTAACGCTCATATAATTTAATGAAAACCAGCATAATTTTTTTTAATTAAATCAAATCTGAATTAGGGTACTTTCTTTTGTCCTTAATGGCAGAAAGCGAGGATTTCTTAAAAATCTCATTGGAGTGTAGGTTAAAAGGTCATTTTAAGAGGTTTAAGAAACATGCGCTAGGTGATCTGGATCTTGCATTGCAATCAGATCTGTCCTTTTATCTGCCCACATTGGTCGAACATGTCTGGTTTTACCTTAGCCACTTTTAGTGAACAAACCTAAGTGTAAAACATAAATATACTCACAATTTAGTCACATTTAGAACAATAGCATTAAGTGAACAAACCTAAGGGTAAAACATAAATAGTCTCAGGGGTTTTCTCTGTCAAACACAAGAGATCATTCCTCCAATATAATGTGGAGCAACTACGTAAACCAAAATAAATCGTTATGCAATGTAATCTTGACTTTCAGAAAAAAAAAATGATAACAGATTAGAACACACATAATACGTTAAAGTTCTCAGCACTTGTACGAAGTTCTGATCATTGTCTGTGGGAAACACATCAGAAATCTGCAATACCACTTCAGAAATTTGCAGTAAACCTAATATGAGATAAATTTTTTTCTATTGTAATCGACACTCACATCCATCATAACAGAGAAGAGCATATGCCTATCTCTCTATAAATTTGTCTCGGCTCTTTTGGCTCTCTAGATCTCGGCACATACTTTATTAATAAACTCATGTACCTTGGGAAGCTCTTGGACTCCATACCTGCAAATGGCCTCTGGAAATTTACAGAGAGATTGAACCTAAAAACTTTCGGCAACATGTACACAACATAGCTCATCCCATATCAATACGCCTGAGAGAAGCCAACCCCATCCCTTTTCCTCAGCATAAATGCTACAGGTATATATTTTTATATCATCTGCCACACTGTATTTTCCTACAGCCTCGAGATCCGAGCAATACAGACATTGAAATGCCTTTACTTGCTCGGACAGTTCCCATTCCTCTCTTAGCAGAGTAGCTGTACTTACTGAAGAAATATTTGCTACCAAAAGAAGAAGCATTCGATTTAAAAGCTTCCATTCATTCATCCATCAAAATCTTTTGGGAGCGGCATTCCATGCTGCAGAATGCTTTGTCACCTCTGCAATAATCAGCAAACACAGAATGAGACTAAACACAGAATGAGACTAACTCTTGAAGCATGGGTTCTCAGAAATCTCCAACCCAAATTTTACATATGAGCACACAAAAAATCAGAGGGGCTATTGAAACCACACATTAACAAAGTGATTGCTCTCACTCTCAAGATTCTAGATTAATTGAACAGGCTTTTTGGATGTGCAAAAATGAAAAAGAATCATTGGCCTGAAGCTATAATCAAATTTCCATGTGATTCTCCAAACTTTAAATCAATATGGTATGATAATTATAACAGACCTGTACATGTAGATGTCCTTCCCATGGCCTAACTGCCGTTTGCAGAGATAGCAAGCGCTGAGAAAATGGGTAACAGGAAACACTGCAACATTTGAATTTCTCCCAGGTGGCGATGCAACATCCCACATTTGGCTTTGATGTTGTTTTTGAACAGGGTATTGCACGGTTTCACGTTCCATACCGGAATGGGTATAGATGTGTTTTGTGCTCAATTTTGGACCGTGGGATGTAACACAAGTATAGCTCTCTGAATGCTCCATTCCACTCTGATAGCTGGGCTCTGCAACTACAAAAGGAAAACCAAACAAAATTGTTTCATTTTGCTTCCTGAGCTAACCCAATTGGGGATCTAACCTGTTTTCCTCACGCCAATAAGGGATCCAACTCTGTAATCTTGTTGAATCTTCGGTCAGTTCTACAAACTCTTTCTCCACCGCTAATACAGCAGGAACCCATCTCTGAGAATTCCTAATCAATGGCACACAAGAACCCCTCCTAGAAAGGGAGGCCAATGAGTTGCTGATCCTCTGCGGAAGGATACGCTCGCCCACTCACATACCACAAACCGTAAGAATCTTGCTGAATCTTGGCGTGCCCAAATGTAGTTTCTGTGCGGTAAGCAACCACCCAGAGTCCCAATTATCTTTCCGCAAAAATACCTAAATTCAGGCTACACTTGCCACTCTGGCACCAACCCAGATCGAAATATAGGACCTGAAAAATATTATTATTAATAATAATATAAAACAATAGTAATAGTCATTTGCTCCAATACGTAAAACACCCACATACCCAAAGTATATAACTGCACTTCCCTGAAGTCATTCAAACCGAACTTGCTACACTCACACCAACTCAGATCCACGGAACGAAAACAAATATCATCATATTCGCCCATATTTTTAATAACCATTAGGCTAGGGTGAAAAGCAGTTTAGATCTAGATCTCTTAGGTTAGGAGAGTGATTAAATTATTATGTTAGGAAAAAGATTAAAATTTTTGAGGCGTAATTTTCTTTTTCAAATTTTACATTGCAAAAAGAAGTTTGCAACTAAAAACATTTGATCTCTTGATCTGAAATTAAGTGAATCTAAATTGATTTTATTTTTTAAATTTCAAATTACATAAACTAAATGACATCATACTAGGCTCTAAAATATGTTATTCAAAATATAAAATAGGTCTCTCATCCCCATTGTTCGCTCGTCTAAACCAGTGTTTTCACTTAATTCCTTCATCAAGGTTCATGCCCCATGTCGACTTAGACGTCGCATGGATCTTTGTGACTCACAATAAAAATGTGAGTACATCATTTTCATATTTAAAATCTATATTTCATTTATTGTAGTAAAAATTCAAACAGTTCCTAAAGGACATGGTTTCTTTGTTAACTCCTTTAATGAAAGCCCATAGAATTTAATGTTGAGATTGAAATCTAAACATTCACGGCTTAAACCCCTGGATGCAAGTCCCTGTGCAATGCCTTTTGTAATGACTTGAAATGTATTGACATGAATCTTCTCAATCACATTAAAAATGTTGGTAGAAGCTTTTATATTTTTAAAATTATACTTCATTAGTACTGAAGTTGACATCAAATAATAATGACGTACTAGGGCTTTCACGTAACCCATTCATGCTCACATGTGCGTGTCAACTTTTTACAATAATTCAAAATCATGGTTTTTGCGTAGTTTTGTTCACGGAATTATTTGTCTCGTTGCCCTTAGACACATTCCCACTTAGTGCAAAATGTAGGTTAGTGTCGGTAAATGGTTGTAAATTAGATGTTGATTTAATATAGAATAGATGTCGAAATGCTCGTGAAATGAAACATTATATCTAATAATAATAATACAATATAATTAATAATATAATTTGATGGGGATTTAGTTAAAAATAAAATTAAAATATATTTATCCATTTTGTTTAATTAAATTTTTTTTATTAATTAAAATTATTTTTTTTGCAACAAAAATTTCTAAATTAATAATAATGTTCATATTATTAATCATAATATTTTTAAAATATATTTGGTCTAACAATAAAAATTTAATAAAATTTAATTTAATAAATGCAACAATTAAAAAATAAAATAGTTTTAAACATAGAAATGTGAAATATATCTGTAATAGTTATAAGGTCGATTGTTTTTTGAGATAAACAATGTAAATGAGTGAAGATTTCTAGAGATGTTAAAAGAGAGTGTTGAGATTTGAATTTAAAGCATGAGAGAGATGTAAGAGACTTGAAGAGCGCCGAAGAGATTGCACACACAACACAAATCACATTATATTTTTATTGATTTCACTGAGATTACATATATAGGAATACAGTATCGCACAACACAAATCAAGCTGATAATTTTTATTGATCTCAACATACATTACATATTTTTTCCTTTGGAAAAAATCCGTAATTTTTCATTATATTGTAAAAGTTACATATTGTAGATGCTTTACGCATATGTTGTTACCACTGGACATGATCCTTTTTGGATAATTACATATAAAGAGTTTTCTATGTTCATCTTTCAGATATACCGCACAGGGCAATCTGTTATATTTCTCTGTAATGACCTGTCAAAAAAAAATTGTACACATTTGGCCTTTCTAGGCTTTTACTGTGTCTTATCATAAAATATGCGTATGTGTTGTGTCAAAAAAGAGCAGTAATTACAAAACAAAAAATAACACCCAGTATTTAGTGACCAGGTGCACGCTAATAGTTATGATCTATGTATGGCTGATAGAAGTATTTGTATTCATTTTGTCCTTGCACCTCTGTAATCTCCCATATACCCCTATTCATCAGCGTGGCCTCCTTGGATAATTTATCAGCATTGCAGTTATGTTCCCTATAAATATTAGAGCAAGAGATGTTGTTAAAAGCTACTTTGAATACATATACTTCATTTAGAATGATGCTGAGTGTGTGTATGTGACAGTCAGATATGCCATTGAACCAATTGATTGCAATTTTTGAATCCCCGAAGATATTGATGCTGGTGCAGTGGTGACTCAGAGCAAAATGTAGTAAGTGTCGTAAAGTAATGAGCTCAGCATAATTGTTTGTTCCTGTGCCCAGACCCATTTTTACTTTGTAGTAATGATGTTCATTTATGTGAATGATGAACCCACCTCCACAACCCTGTTGGTTTGCAACTCCATCGAAGAAAGCCCATGGGGTATTTAAGTCAATGCAGGGAGGTGGATGAGGATGGCGTTCTTTAGGAGGCGGGGGGTCTGGAAGTTCCCTATGAGCAGCAATAATCCCGGCCTCGATCATAAGCTAGTGTACAAGCCTGTTATCAAATATAAGGTGATTACGGGCTTTCCAGATATGTCAATTAATGAGAATTGGGAGGTTTATACTCTTCGATCCTTTGTGTCTCTTCACCCATGCTTCCCATGCATCTTTCAGGTCCGTTCCCTCCCAATTTCCATCGAATGTGATTATATTTGAGAGAGAGCGCCACAGATCTTGTATAGCTCTACATCGCATGAAAAGGTGCTCTGTGGATTCTGATGCTCCTTTGCACAGTATGCACCAAGTTGGTCCATATTGTGCTCTATGCATGAGATGCTCCCCTGTAGGTACTCTGTTCCTCAGTATACACCAGAAAAATAGTTTTGATCTTGGCGACGTTGTGAGCTTCCAAATGTTGTGCCACCATGTCGAGATAATATCTGTTTTTTTATAAATGTTTAGAAAAATGTCCGACCTTAGGAGTGTATTTTCCACTCTCAGCTTGGCTCCATATAAGTTCATCCGGGCCCCCTTTGATTCTGATGTGGGATTCAATTAGAGCCTCTCTGAAGTTCTGCCATTCCTGGTGCCATCTGTGTGGGAGGTTCAATTGATGCGCCGTCCTCCATGCCTGATAAAAAATCCCTGTATTTTCCTGGTCTGTGATTTGTGCAAATACTATTATATCTCGAGAATGTAGATACCTAACCAGGTCTTGTGATAGGATATGCCTACCTCCGCTGCCAATCCAAGGGTCCATCCCTATTCGAGCCAGGGATCCGTCGCTGATTCTCCAAACCAGGTTATCCCTGATCAGGGGTAATGAGTAAAGCAATGCCTTCCATACAGATGATATACCTGCTCTTTGCCAGCTAGGGAGCCTTACCCATTCCAATATATCAAGGGGCCAAATGTATTTATGATATGATAGATGTGACCACAAGTTCTGGCTAGTTAGCAGAGACCAGCTCATTTTCTCCGCAAGTGCTTTTGCAAATAATGGAAGATCTTTTAGGCCCC
The DNA here is from genome assembly GCA_000404065.3 of Pinus taeda. Classification (NCBI taxonomy): domain Eukaryota; kingdom Viridiplantae; phylum Streptophyta; class Pinopsida; order Pinales; family Pinaceae; genus Pinus; species Pinus taeda. The sequence continues at coordinate 4,516 of APFE030456040.1, read as the reverse complement.
AACCCCCCCACCTCTTTGGGAGTGCAATCTTTTGCCAGCCAATCTAGGCAAAGATGCGTTTGTCCTGGCTTCCAGCCGAGAGATATTTGTTACAAATTTTCTGTAGGCGAGCAAGAATATGTCTGGGTATCCAGGCAAAAGCCATCCAGAAAACTGGGGTTGCTTCCAGTACAGATTTGATAAGTACTAAACGCCCAGCTCTGGAAAGGTATCTGTGACTCCAACAGGTAAGCCTTTTCTCCAATTTGTTGACGAGCCAAACCCAATCTGCTATTCTTTGACATGAGGGCTTTAACCAGAACCCCAGGTTTTTAAGTCCTCTATCCATAGGGTGGATATTATAGGGGAAGGCCTGATGAGCATACTGCGATTCATTTACAGAGGTGCGTGCAAAAGTGATAGTGGATTTTTGCTGGTTTACAATCATGCCAGTGGCCTTCAAGAAAAGCTGAAGTATGCGGGAAAAAGACAGTGAGTCTCTAATGCTTCCATACAGCAAGATAAGGACATCATCCACAAATAATAGATGTGTGAGATAACAATCATCAGTGATCTTGAGACCACTGAGAGATCCATCTCTTTTTGCAGAAATGATTAAACGACTCAATCCCTCCATAACAATAAGGAATAAAAGTGGAGATAGGGGACATCCTTGTCGGAGCCCCCTTTCAGAGTGGAAGAAATGGGAGGCCGATCCATTTATGAGGACACTGTAAGAGGGGGTAGTGACACAAGCCATGATCCAGTTGATGAGGGGTAGGGGGAAACCCAGATGGATGAGGAGCATTTTAATGTAAAGCCAACTGACCCGGTCAAAAGCTTTAGACAGGTCAATCTTGAGAAGGATGATTTTGAGATGTTTGGACCAAATGGAGTGAAGGGCTTCTTGGGCAGAATCGATGGCTTCATGGATCTGTCTATCTTCAAGAAATGCAAATTGTTGAGGAGCAATGTGCTTGGAAAGGATGGGTCTGAGTCGATTGGCAATAATCTTGGAGATGATCTTGTAGAGACAATTACACAATGAAATGGGGCGATAGTCATCGAATGAGGATGGGGAGTCAGTCTTGGGAATGAGGGCAATGAAAGTTGAGTTAATAGCATGATATAAACAACCAGATGATCTGCTTTCCTCCACCACCCTCAGCAAGTCCTGACCCAGTAGATCATAAAAAGCAAGGTAGAATTCTATTGTCCAACCATCCGGGCCATGGCTTTTGTCTTTCTTGAACCATTTTAAAGTGCTCACCAATTCCCCCATGGTGACAGGAGCCATAAGGTCTTCAGTCTCCTCCTCATTTACATATCTGGGAAAGTGATTTGCCACATTGATGATCTCAGTCAGGTTTGTGCCTGGTGGACTTCTGTAAATGCTCCTGAAGTGAGATGTGCCGAGCTAGGAGAGCTTGTTGAAAGAGTCTGCAAGGCCCCCCTCTGGGAGAGGGAGATTCCAAATAGTATTTGAGACTTTCCTTCCCTTAGCATAATTTTGAAAGAACTTTGAGTTTTCATCACCAGCTTTCAGCCAGATTGCTCTGCTTCTCAGTCTATGAGATTCCTCCCTTAATCTTAGGATATTTTCTTTTTGGTTTTCCAGCTCAATCAAACGCGACTTTTCTTCACCCGAGGTGAAACCCAAGTTCCGGTCATCTAGTAGGGAGCATAACTCAGCTTCAATGTGGGTGAGCTGGGCGAATTCCTTTCTGTTCTTCTCCTTTGCCCAATTGATAGCTAGATGCTTCAGCATGGTGAGATTTTTGCAAAAACCTTTTGCTAGTGATGCCTCTCTATCGATGGGGTGTGCCTTCCAAAAATCAGTAACCAAATTCATGAAGCCCTGGTCTTGTAACCATGTATGGTTGAATTTGAAAGGGGCTTTTGGCTTCTGGTGAGGGCCAAGAATTTCCAGGTATATGGGGGAGTGGTCAGATATACCCCCCGAACCAACCCATTGCTTATAATGATGAAGATGCTGTAGCAAAGGACCCTTCAGCAAGAATCTGTCTAGTCTGCGGGCTAATGCAGCTAAGCCCACCCTCATGTTCCTCCAAGTGGGCAGGGGCTTCTACATGGGGACATCTATAAAATTTGTCTGCTCCAAAATGTTATTCATGAAATCAGTAATGGCATCCACCTGCGCCGAAGATCCCCAGGATTCACTGAAGCTCAAAGAAAAATTTAGGTCCCCACCCAGAATGGTGTGATCTGGAGCCAATAATAAAAGGTTTAAGAGATGCATCCAAAATGTCTCCCTCTGGTGGCAGGGGCCATATATATTCACAATTCGGAGTGTTTTACCGAGCTCCGCAGAGAAAGTGTTGATTCCCATGAATCCATATCCTCCCCAGGATGCATCAACCCTAATAGTCCTAGGGTTGTAACCAATGGCCAAACCCCCAGATCGCCCGATAGCATCAATCGTCAAAAACTTCCATCTCGGGGCCAGAGCTTGTAAAGATAGAGTAATATTCTCGGCCAGACCTAGAGTCTCTTGAAGCAAAATAATGTCAGGTTGTTCCACCTCAAAGAGTCTCTGGAGGGCTAGTTTTTTGGGGGCACTAGCCATACCCCTGCAATTAAATGATAAGCATTTCATGGGGGAACGCTTCTCGGGGTTAATTTTGCTCTAAGGACCCCATCAAGAGTGGATTGTCGACCAGATGCGACCTCCGCCACAGCCCGCCTGATTGCTTTTGAAAGATCAGTCTTTCTATCTCTGGTGATCATTGGTCCCGGCCCCGGGGAAACAATTCCTAACCCAACCTGGCTTCCTGACAAATCCGCGGTGTGTGAGCGAGGACGAAGAGCGTAAGGGTGGGAGGAAGACTTCCTAGAGGATGACAACGAGGTGGATGAGGTAGAGAGAGGAATGTAAGGCTGAACAGTAGTGACGATCGGGGGGGGGGGACGACATGATGCAATGTGCCGAAGTGAAATGTGCATTTGATACATCCATATTAGAGGAGTTACCAAGCAAAATGGAAGAAGGGGTTAGAGAGGTACCCGAGGCCTGTGCGGCTTCTGCTGCAGCCCGAGCCCTAGTCATCGGTGGAGAAGACGAACCAAGTCCCTTCGTCCCAGATTTTTTAGGAGTAGCTTGTGGAGTAGCTTGTGCAGCAGGTGAGGACCCCTGAGGTGGACGCGATATAACAGGGGAAACTCCTCTAGATGGGATGGGAGTGACCTTGGGGGAGTCCTCTGGTTTTTTGTTGAGCGGGCATTCCTTGAATAGGTGTCCCACCTGATGGCATTGATTGCAATGAAACGGGACGCCTTCATAATCAAGAATCTGAGTCCTGCTGTATTTTCCCCGCTGTAAGGTGATTTTTTCCTCCAGTCCGTCTCGGGTATCCAAATGAACCAGCACACGAGCGAGGGTTCGCTTCTTTGACTCTACAAAAGTGCGATCATGGTCCAGGTAGGTGCCCAAAGCGTTTCCAATCCTAATGAGTACATCCTCACTCCAGTATTGTAGTGGTAACCCCGGCAATCGAACCCACAGGGGTCCTGCTCCGATCTGTTCGCGCTCTGGGTCAAATAGGGGACTCCACCTCTTGAGCAGAACCGGTGCCATCTCGATATGCCAGTACTTTGCCAGTACCAGATCCGTGTATACTTCCTTTGGAAAATGGAGAGAGAACCATCCACGGGGGAGAACATGAACATCAGGCAATTCTTTGAGAAGGGCACCCCAAATTTCCTTAATCCATTGCGTCAGCCTATTTGCGGAGTATGCACATCCTCGCACATTTCCAACCAACACTGTTTGTGCCATGACCGTCGCTTCCCCTATAGCTGATGTCTCTCCAAACCTGATGGTAATATCCTTTGTCGTCGCCTTGATACACCTAGATTTTCTCTTTTTGGTACGTGGAGCCGAAGGGTGATCAACAAAAGGGTTTTGGACCCCCTCAGGTGAGGTGGATTTTGCAGGTTTTACGTTTACTACCGGGGTTTCAAAACATCCGGAGGGTCGAATCCCAGATATAGGGAGGGTTTGTGATCCAACCACAGGAATGTCCATCGGGGGAGTCGAGAGAACAGTGGAGAGGGCGGGTGCGGATCGAAATATAGCAAGTGTGGAGTATAGGTAGATAGGATGTGAAGTGTACCTGGAGACAGGGGAGGAGCTTCCAGACCCGGCGCGTTGACAAGAAACGACTCTGAGACGGAGGGGGCAAAGTTATAACTAGGCAGAGTGACCACGAGCGAGATGTCCTGCGAGATGGGATCCGTAACCGGCGGTGGTTCAGAAACTGACACAGAGAAATTAGGGTTATCAAAAATAATTTGATCCGAAAAAGGGTCCACGGAATAATCCACGAGGTCTATCTCCATATGACCCTCCATAATGGCCAGCGGACTGTAGCGGACAGCGACGGGGGTAAACGGCGAGATAAGCGATGCCGGCGAAAACAAACAGTGAAACGGAGAAAACTGGTCATAGCAACGGCCTGCGGAATTTTACAAAAAACCATAATCTGCTACCCTAATCCGACGCGCTCCATCCTCCTCC
>APFE030456030.1:0-39219 GCA_000404065.3 Pinus taeda | reverse complement strand
GTAATCACATATTTGGAGCAGCGAAACAAACAGCTTGAGGATGAGAAAGAGTTGGATGAGCTATGGAGGATTCGAAGTTATCAAGTCATCAACCGTAGGAGGCCCGGTGACTTGCTGCCCAAGGAGAGGGAATCCATGCTTATCCGAGTGAACACACACTTAGAGGGGTTGTTGGTGAAGGCCAATCAGAACAACAAGTTTCTAAGGAACATGAAAAACCATTATTGGGCAAGAATGCATGTTTGCAAGGCGAAGATGAAAATTCTTCAAAGAAGGTTGACCAATGCTCCCAAAGGAAGGAAGAAGACGAACCCGCTCAGTATCTTGGCTGAGGCTTCACTCACTCACCATGGTACTCATTATCTTCCTCCAAGCAGCAAACCCAAGAGATTTTGAGGATTTTGAGGCATTTTTGGCATTTTTTGGAATTTTACAGGTTTTGGCCACTCGACTCGTCTCACCCCGTACGAGACAAGTCGTCGATACAGCTTGGAACGGGGAAAACTCTACATGGTTGGATTTTTCATGCAAAAGTACACTTTCCTATGGAAGGGTTTCAAATTTTGTGAAGATTTTGGCACCCAAAAGCTCAAAATACAGGCAAATTTTGACTTTCTGCCCCTTTTTTGAGTTGCAGAAAGCAGTCTTGGGAGATTTGAATTTTTAGGGGTCAAATCAACTCCAAATTTATAAATTATAGTTTGGTTGGAAGGTATACTTCCCGAAATTTCCAACGAGCTATCCTGCACCTGATTTGGACTCCAGGAAGGCCCTCAAATAGTGCTGCCAATAGGTGCGACCACTCAGGCAAACTTTGCTAGTTTTTGACCAGTTCGGCCAGCAAATCACTTTTTTCACTTTGGTTGATTATTTGGGCATGTAATTGATGGATTCTTGTGTAAATTTCATGGCATTAGATACTTTTACTCTTCTTTACCTCTTCTTGGAAGCTTCTTTGATGTAAATAGTGAATATTTTAATGCATGGATGGCTTCCTAACTTTTAGAGGCAAGTTGTTGTGCTGGCCTATTATCTAGTGACTGATTTAGAATTAGTTGCAACAGCTCCTAGGAAGCTGAGCTCGACCCCTAGATGTGGGGAAAGGAGTTATACTTCCTATATTATGCCTTCTCTTTCTCATTTTCAGGGTTAGACTCTAGATGGAGAAGCTCTATTGTATATTTTACTTGTATCTCTGCAATTTGAGGAAAAGGAAGGCTAGGATTTTGCAAACATCATTGTGGATTCTTGTGGATTATTGTGCTGATGGTGTGTTTCCTAATTGTCATTGTAAGTGTGTTTATGTGTTCCATCTCTCATTCTACTGCTGCTAATTAAACAAAAGAAGTGATAAAGTTTGAATTCATGCATGCCATGCTCAGCTTTCTATTTTGTTTAATATTTATGTTTTCCACTGTCTAGAGAGGATTCCAATTCATTGTTTGCACTATTTAGCTTCTCTTCTTTCTTCCTTGATCATCTCTTTCAGCTAAATGCATCAGCATAAACTCCTACCTTGCCCCAAAGACCCACCTGCAAAAACTGAGCTCAATCACTGCACCCTGAATTGCACTCCCTCCAATTGCCACCAAAAACCCCAAAAACTTTAAATCAACCCTCCTTATTAGTTTACTAGCCTAAAATCAGTGTTTCTAATTGGTCAACTCATCCTATTGAAAAAATTCATTGAGTTTGACCCGAGAGAGCCTTCTCATACCTCGTAGGGCTAGCTACGAGGTGAAATGGTTTGATGTAGATTTGAGGTTTGTCTATCTCAGCCTAGGTGAAATCTCAAACGCTAACATACCATACAACGTCCCATCCAATATATACCCTATATGTTGTTATAGTTGGGGGAAAACCTCATGAAGATGACCTCATTGACAAAATCTTCCGGAACCAACCCCCCAATACCACGCCTCTTGTCGAGATTAAGAAGGAACTTGAGGGTAATCCTTGGACTTAGTTATGCCTAGTTGAACCAAGTCCTGCACATTTCAAAGTCGTATAATTTGGTCCATCTAGAACCTTGAAGACTAACCCCTCTCTCTTAGCCAACCAAGAAGAGAAGTTGTGCAAAATTCTGAGATTGAACTTAGAAGCTTTTTCTTGGAGCTCTAAATAAATTAAGGGGGTTCATCCTTCATTTTGTACTCATCACATCTACATAAAGGAGGGATGCAAACCTGTGTGCAAACCTCAGAGGCGAATGAATCCAGCCTTCAAGGACATATTAAAGAAATAGTTGTAAAAGTTGCTCAATGCAGGGTTAATATGCTCCATTTTAGATAGTGAGTGGGTGTCCCCTCTAGTTTTGGTCCCAAAGAAGAATGGGAAGTGCAAGATCTGCATGGATTACAGAGAGATGAACAAAGCCACCAAGAAAGACCATTTCCCTTTACCTTTCATTGACCAAGTTTTAGATAATCTTGTAGGGAAGAAGTTCTTCTCTTTCCTATATGGATTCGCTGGTTACAATGAGATCCAGATCATCCCTGAGGATCAAGAAAAATTACATTCACCTGTCCTTGGGGTACCTTTTCTTATAGGGTCCTTCATTTTGGTTTATGTAATGCCCATTCCACTTTTAGAAGGGAAGTTATGAGAATATTTTCTGAGTTGGTCCATGACTATGTAGGGATCTACATGGATGATTTCACTCCCTATGGGTGTGGCTTCTTGGAGGCTCTCTCTAACCTGGGAAAGTCCTAAAGAAGTGCATTGAAATAAGCCTTTCGCTTAGTTCTGAGAAGTGTGAATTCTTATTGCATGCAAGGACTATCCTTGGCCATTTGGTATCTCAGGAGGGAACAGAAGTGGACCCAAACAAAATTTCCATCATAAAAAGGGTCTGTACTCCTCAAAAGCAAAGGGATGTTAGGAGTTTCTTGGGCTTAGCTAGATACTATAGGAGGTTTATCAAGGACTTTACCAAAGTGGCCTCACCATTTTTTGGATTGCTGGCCAAAGGCTTAGAATTCTGCTAGAGAGATAGCTGCCAAGAGGCCCTTGAGATCTTAAAATAAAAATTAACCATTGCACCCATACTTATGGGCCCAAATTGGGATCTTCTTTCCATATCCATGCTCATGCATCTCACAAAGCTATGGGGCATCCTTAAGACAAATATATGGTAATTTTCCAACTTAACATATGCCATTTACTTCATTAGTAAAAATTTGTCTAAGGTTGAATTGAACTACATTGTAAATGAGAAAGAACTCCTAGATGTTGTATAATCTTTGAACAAATTCAGACACTACACCATTAGATACAAAAATTTTGTTCATAATTCCCATGAAGCTATAAAATAATTGATGAATAAGGGTGATGTGAATGCTATAATCATTATATGGTTGCTATTGTTACAACAATTTGATTTAACTACCATTGACAAGCCACAAAAGTAAAATGTAGTTGCAGATTTTTTGTCTAGATTTGCTTTGCCTGCAGGTAATGAAGGGATGGTAATGAGTGCCAGTATTGCAACAAGAATGTTGCAACTCCTAAAGCTACCAACTTTACTTCATGAACCCGGGGTTCGTACAAACTTGGAGGTGATAGTGTTGCATACACAATAGATGCAATGGTTTACTCTTGTACCTTTTCAACTGGAGCGATAGACCACTACGATTTTTCAAATCAATATTCTATTGACTAGAGGGAGTCTAACTACCAAATGGAAAAGGGAAAATTATCCTTGATGATAGAAAAAGAATGTTTCCTACTCTAGGGAATGAAACACTGAATTGGAAGATGCTTATAAAGTGACATGAAATCATCTAGCCACACATTTACACATTCTTCTTGCAAAAGAAACCTAGATTAACCTTTTTTTATAACATGTCATGATATAGACTAGCTGAGCATGGAATCTAATCAAAGATGTATTATGACTGTTGCATGCATGTGCTAATTTAGAAATTGTAGAAAAACATGTTTTGATGTTTAGTTTTATGAATGCAAATGCTAATTTTCACTTGTTCTTTGGGAGGGGAGACATGTATGGAGGAAAAGGTATGGACTAGTCTCAAGGGTATGGAAGCGAAGTGGAGGCCTAATCTAAGATTAGGTTACAATTTTTTTCTAAATTATTTCTTAAAATAGGTTTCTATAGGGTTTCCTCTAGTACTACTACAGGATGTCCCAGTTCTACTACAGGATGCCCTATTTTATTAGAGGAAATAGGTTGAATGATTAGGATATGGTAGGAAAGGTAAAATGAAGTTTGGGAAAGGTGTTTGATGGGGAGATAAGTCATGGAGGAGGTGAACACTATCCAAGGCTTAGTCAGATGCTTCAAGATGGTTAGATTTTCTCAATGGAAATGACAAATTTGCTTACAAAACAAGAATCAGATTTAGGGTTTAGTGGACCTTGGAAACATGGATGGATAGGATGTGTATGAGGTGAATGAGATGAGGTCTCACTGAAAATTAGAATCACCCACAGATTTATTATGAGCTAATGGCTAAGTTCATGAATAGAAGTGCTTTGAAACCATAGAAAAACATAAGAGATCAAAATTAAAATTGTAAATAATCCTAAGAAACTTAAAAAATAGTGACCTATTCACCAAGAAACCCTATATTATGAACTTATCAAACAAGAAATCTATTTTTTGGGTTGTGTGAATGGAACCCTCAAGTCATGATCCCATAAGGGAGATGAGGTGAAGGCCACCATCACAATATTTTATGGAGTGTCTACTATTACTAAGATACCACTAATCTAACTATCCACAAATGGAAGCAAACTAATTAATTACCCAAATACTTGTAGATTAACAAAAGCAAAATAACTTCATTAGCTAACTATGAATGTAATCTAGGCATACATGTACAAAAAGAGGAACCTTTGCTGCTAGGGTTGGGCCCTAACCCAAGAGCTTCAGCCCTCTGAGTCAACTCAGTGCTGGATCAAGGGAATTCTTGTCATTTTCATTAAAATATAAAAAATACATAAGAGTCATCAATCATAATGTCTTAGCTCGAAAATGCCTCTTGGCTACAACAACAAAAAAATTGAATCCTACTGAGGCTCTAGGCTTTCTTATTTATACCACTAAAGCTACCAACAACTTCCTTAAACTTAGGGAGGCTTGGCTCCCAACTCAAAATCAACTAGTCTTCCACTATCACTCGCTTGGATGCCAATGACCTTAACGGCTCGGCTCCTTGTAACATCGAGCTAATGAGATATGGTGGAGGAATCTTCGAGTGAGTGAGGACTTAAGGAGGGAGATAAGATCTCCTAAAATCCATATTGCTTTTCTACTTCGAGTTCCTACACTTTAGTTAGCCAAAATTTTCTCCAAAACTTGCAATCAATTCACATTAGACCACAAGACAAGAAATCTCATCTTTACAATTATCACTAAGCAAAATATAACAAAACATGTAAAGAAATGCGAGAAACGTTGATTTTAATAAGTTGGAGAGTGGCATTAAGGTCCATATAATCTACCCATTGATGAGACTCATCAAATGGTCGATGATTAGCTTCTAGGTGAGCACTTATTTTCTATCTCATTTCTCTCTCCATGGTTTGCTAACATAGCCAACTACCTAGTTGTTTCAATATTGCCTCCAAATTTGTCATCTAGGGAAATGAGAGGAATTGTAATGAAGAGCATCCCTTTCACTTGGATTGGGGGAAATATCTTCAAGCTAAGACTAGATCAGATGTTAAGGATATGTGTTAGTGACAGGAAGTATTTGACATCCTCTCAGCCTGTCGTGATGGGCTCTGTGGAGGTCATTTTGCTACCAAGAGAACAACTTTCAAAGCTCTACAAGCTAGCTATATTGGCCCACTCTCCACCAAGATGAAATAAGGTATAACAGTAGATGGGATTAGTGCCATAGGATGGGGAAACCCACACACAAGGATAAAATTATCCTACAACCCAAGGTGGCCTTAGAGCCATTTGACAAGTGGGGCATGGATTTCCCTGGGCCAATTGATCCACCATCAGGGAAGAAAAAGTACATCATTGTGTGCACTAATTATTTGACAAAGTGGGTTGAGACAAAGGCATGGAAAATTTTAGGGGCAAATATTCGCCCAATGGGCAAATTTTCTATGATTTTCCATAAAAAAGATTCGCCAATTTCCAATTTTTATAAAAGATGATTCGCCCAAATTTTAGAATATAAAATTATTTTACCTTAAAAATCACCAACATTATATAGAGAATATATATAAAATCATTATAAAATTAAATAATCTTACAAATATATAAATAAACATTTTATAGTTTACATATTAGGGATTAGTGATATTCGCCAATGTTTTTAAACTTCAAGAAAATTTTCCATCCTTAAAATTTTCCTTCGACAAAGGCTATCAAGGAAACAACAGAGGATAAAGTGGTTGAGTTCTTAATGGAGAAGGTTTTCTACAAATTTGGGTAACCCAAAGAGATAGTTACTAATCATGGATCTCAATTCACATCACATCTGATTGAGAATCTATTAAGGTAGCATCATATCAAACACAAAAAATATATTTTCTATCACCCTCAAGAAAATGGAAAAGTAGAGGTTATAAATAGGGCATTAAAGGGCATCCATACCAAGGTTGTGAGTAGCAGTAGGAGGGATTGGCCAGACATATTAGTTGGGGCCACTTGGGCCTATAGCACAACTTGGAACATAACTACTAGTTTTATTGCATATGATCTGGTTTATGGAAAGAAAGCTTTGATCTCTATTGAGTTTGAGTATAATACTTTGAGAATGGCAGTTCAATTGGACTTAGATGTCATCAAATCATAGTAGGAGAGGCTTCTCTAGTTAAATGGCTTGGATGATTTAAAAATGCGGGCCCTTCTACACATTGAAGTTATACAATTGTAGAAGAAGGTTTGGCATGATAGGCATATCAAGGAAAAAGTTTTTCACGAAGAGGATTGGGTCTTTCTATATGACTCTAGGTTCAAGGATTTCAAAGGAAAATTGATGACAAGATGGTTAGGCCCATACGTGATAGAGAAATATCATGACAGTGGAGCCGTTCAAATCAGGACCATTGATGAAGAAGGGATTCCCTTGCTTCTTAATGGCTACAGGTTGAAGGTATACATAAAGCCTATGTCTAAGGAATAATTTATCAACACCATCAACAAAGAGGTTAATGTGATTGGAAGTGTCATAGCTTCCAATTCACAACATTTCTAGGTATTGTTATGAAAATAATAATAATAACAATAATAATAATAAAAGGATTGGATGAAAACCTTTATGAGGCATCTCAGGAAAACTCTTGGGTTGAAAACCTCTCTGAGGCAGCCCAGGAGTAAAGAAAAAGAAGAAAAATAAATATCCATGTGTGAAAACCTCTCTTGAGGTGCCTAGGGAAGGCATACAGGTTGAAAACCTCTCTTGAGGCAACCTATGTCTCTAAACAAAAAAGACAAAAACAAAACAAAGAAAAACCCAAGACACGGATTGACAACATGTATGTTAATTATTTTTTTCATTTTGCAGGTTTGAAGACAATGGAAGATTCCATAGCTACAAGGCCAAAATCCTCAATATTCTCTCCAATTCTCCCTCCATCCACTTCATATCCACCAACCAAACTCATGTGCTCACCGCTCTCCATCATCCAAGTAGATCAAAAATCAAATTTCAACCCCTCTATGGATTGCTACAGGAAGATCATCTAGTGCTACAAGAGGGCTCCAAAAATCTACAAGAGGGAAATACAAATGCAAATACCACCAAGAATGACCTTTCCAAAGATAAATAAGGGTATCTAAACATGATCCACCATCTATCCATCATTCATCCATCACAGTTCACATAAAAATTAATATTTTTCATTAATAACCCTACACTCTATCTCACCCTGTAAATTTTTTTTTGAGAAACACACAGAGCACATCCTCTCCATTTTCACAAAACTACACTACACCCTTGTAGCCCTAGCACCATCCTCCAGACCATTGACATCCTTTCTCATCACCCCCATGTAGTTTCAAGATCCTGGAAGAGAAGAAAATGACTACTACAGGAAGAGAACCTCCTCCTGTAGTAGCCCATGCAAATCTCACAAAAAGCCATAATCTTATCTTTTTTTCATCAATGCGGGGGGTGATACCAACTAGTGAGGCACTCTACAGTATTCATACCAATCCAAGCTAGAATATCCACCAACAATAGCACCTTGGACATCGACAAAGAACCTGCACACATAGCAACAAGAACAGTCAAATACCTTGAGGAGCAAAAAAAAAGATATACACAGGAAAAGGAAAAACACAACAATACAACTACCTTGGTGATAGTAAACAGGTCTAGCTCCAACATGCACATCCCTGCATTAGTCGATCATGAGGTAAACACAAGTATGGTAGCCTGTCATCTCCTCCCTATGTGTAAATAATGAAAAACGTATAAATAACAAGAGGAGGTACTTTTATAAGTTGGAGGTGGCTAGTTAACTTCGCCACCCTTGGTCAATAAACAAAAAATTAATAGGATCCCTCATGAAACATGGAGGTGTGACATCAATCAAGTTAGGATAACATAGGGTGGGTGTCGATTACGAGGGAAGAGGGAATGATTACTCCAAGTGGGGACAACAGTCCAAAAGAGAAAACCTCGTGCCCCTTCCATGTCATCACAGTGCTCCAAGCGCAAGCAAAAAATGGCATGTAATATACTGGGGCTCGAATTCTCTTCCATTTATGCTGATTTTGAAAACAGTTAAGGTGAGGATGGGCTTGGGGTGCCATCAAGGAGAGTTGAACCCTGATCTGCCATTTCTACATAAGGAAGCTATAAGAAGCTATAGGAAGCCTGTAAATGCTACACTAAAAGAAGAGAGCCCTCAAACACTAAAAGAATCCATCTCCACCCTCTTGTTTTAGACATTTTTAGATGACATTAGTGGCTAGGATTCTTTGAACTGTTGAGGGGATATGATGATGACATTTCATATGAATTTTCCATGGCCTTGAACTTGCTGACATAAGTTAGATCCACCACTTTGTTGATGGGATTAGCTATTTCCATCAATCCTGAGCTAATTAGTAGGGTGACACCCCTACCCCTAGGGATCCAATGGAAAAGAGAAAAAAAACCACTAGTGCCATTACTAAAAATAACTTCTTCACCATGAATGAAAAGCCTATTGAAGACAAGAATGGATTTAGGAGGGAAATCCGACCCTATCCCCGGGATGAGGTGGCCTACCATATCCTAAAATACATATCAAGTGAACGAAGGTTGAGTGAATTCTAATGATACCATTTTAGATTACTCCATGAACTAAGGTTTCAAGTAGAATTCCCCCTAGCTCAAAGACTCAGTGTACCATACTTCGTCCTATAGTCCATTAGGGACAAGATTCAAAAAGCGAGAGAGGGAAAACAACAACACTTAGAACACCATGGCCTCATCAAACTGATAGTGGTGGATTCCTTGAGAAAACTAAGGTTCCTTGTCCTTTGGTCCAAATTCATTGATATGGATATAGATACCTTCATTTACACTCATATCCTCACACCAGGTGAGACCCCAACCACTAGTGTTGGAGGAAGAGAGGGGAAGGAAGAAGAAGAAGAGGAGGCTCAGCAGAAGAGGAAGGAGAGACATATGTAGAGAATATAGAGGAAGAACTATAGGAAGAGGTAGGAAAAGAGAAATATGATGAGGAAAAGTCGGAGAAATAGGAAAAACTAAGCCCTGAGAAAACTATTGAATCTAGAGAAGAAGGGGTATCCCCAGAGAAAGCAAGTTTGTCTCCAGGACCCAATGTAAAAGAGGTAGTTTCCACCTTATCTCCCTTCAACACCCCAATCAAACCCAAAAAGAAAAGGAAAAGGGAAGATCCCCTCTACATTAAGACCAAAAAAAACATGAGGATCAAGAAAAGGAGGCCTCAAACTCCCACAAAGGCCCCTATCACAATTGAAGGGTCCCCAATTAAGAAATAGGAGGTAGGGCTCAATAAAATAAAAGTTGAGGAGGTAACCTCTGTTGAAAACATATCAAAGACTCCTATAGCATATGTAAGGAGGCCCACCACCATATCAACCTCATTTAAACAACCCAGGACATGTAGGCCCCTCCAACAAAAAGTATAGGGGAAGCTACATGAAGAACAAAGGATGCTACAGGAAAAACAAAGTCTGCTACAAGAAGAATAGAAGGTGCTACATGAAGGGAATAATGAGCAACACGAGGGGCATAACGTAACACAACAACCACATGAGTGGGAAGCTTCCCCAAAGACATTTGAGAAGAACTTCCCAGGGATCTAGGAGCCTATTATATAGCCTAGTTTGAGCTCCTATTATAAATTCATCGAACGAGGGAGAGTTATTCCCCAAAAAATTGTTATTCCACTTTTATTTGAGCTAGAAGCAGAAAGAGGAAGAACCCACAGATGGATGCATATTTCTAAGTCCAAAAGGGTGGAATATGTGGGCCTCATGGAAGAGAAGGTCCTTGAAATGGGTAAATAGTTAAGTGAGATAAGAGAGAAAGAGTGCACAATGAAGGAACGATTAAAGACAGAAAATAGATGGTTGAGGGAGAAGCTGCAGGAGAAGGAAACCCAACTGGCCACAATGGAAAGCCTCTCCATGGATGAATTAGAGTGCATGCAACCATCCAAATATTATGCACTCTTTCTTTATGAATAGTGGATACAATTCCAAATACATACCCTAGCACAACATGGATCAATGCCATTTGAAGATTAGAAACAATTCATTGAATTATGTGACCAAAGTAGCTTAGAAGACAGAGAAAAACTGGTTGAGTTCTACATGCATAACCTCATCTTGACTGATATGACTATTTGGGGTCCCAATGAAAAGTTGGGTGACATGCAACTGATGGCCCTAACATCTTGGATGACTCATGAGGAGGCCAGAGCCGAGGACGTAAGGAAAGTAATGGAAATGGAAGAGAAAAAACCATTGCATATCAAGGAAGAGAAGATAAACCCAATGAATTTCATTGGCAATCATGACATCATCTCCAGTGATGTTGATATAGCACCCAAATACATTTCCACCTAGGATAAGTCCATCTCACATTTTTAAGACACACTCAGGCTGTTAGGGATAGAAAGATAGCAACTATGCCAAAGAATATGGAATTCCTTACCCCTAGTCTCTAGATCAGGGAATATCACTTTGTGGAAAGTTTGAGGAATTCACTCAAAAGGAAACCCATGTACAAAAGACTCATGCAAAGATTAGAGATCAACTAGATTGGACTCAAGCTCAGTCCACCCTTGTTGCTAGGCCTATAGGAAGGAATAAATGAAGAAGAGGAGAGGAAGTAGTAATAAATAGAAAATAATGCAGGCTTCTATCCTCAATAAGGCACACCATCTGAGGAGCCTTGGCATGTTAGACAGGCCACCGGGACCATGAAAGACATGGAAATAGGTGGTTGAGTGGCTCAAAGGATGAAAAATAACTTGAGTAGGGGGGTGATGATGAGTCTCATCAATAGGTGTTGAGCCTCCATTTTGTCTAGATTTTCATTCTTTTCGCTGAAAAACACTTATTGCATTTAGAGGTAATGTGTTATTTTTATATGAATTTTCTTTGTTTTGATTATTTGAGGGGATTTTATGTGAAATTAGGACTAATAATAAGTTATCCTTGTGGTAGGTCCATAATTCTTGTTCTAACAGTAGTTCGTATTCCAATAGTGAAAATCTTGTTCTCACCTCCACTTTTTCCATATATCGAGCTGTCATGATGGAAAAAGAGCATATAGGGTTTGAAAAGAATAGGTTCAAGATGGTGATATGTTCCCTTAATCACACTCGGGTCTTCAAAGTAGTGCGTAGAGCTAAGGTCAAAGCACGTGGTCAAACTATTTCTAGAAGCCACAAAGGTTGTTAAAAGTGTCATACTCTCATGACTTTTATGACGAAGATCTCACAACTCATCATTGGTCATTATGATTATATGGAAACTCTAGATCAATACGAATCCAATTGATAGTTAAGTCTCTTATTTTTATACAGGAGTTGGTTTTAAAATCTAAAATTATAGCTGCTAATAACCTTCAATCTAAGTAACTCAGAGGCATCATTGTTATAAATATGAAGGCCGTGAAATATAAAAAAAAGAGGGGATTAAGATTTATAATCGTATTTTGATAGACAGAGGTCGACTTTGTTAAGAGAGGGAGGAGCCTGAATGCCTAGTGGGATGATCCCTAGAGGGGACCACTAGAGTGATGCTCTGCATGATTCTACACTGATGTAATAGGGCTTCGAAATTAATACAAAATGGCATCTGGATTACATTCCTAGTTTTTCTTTCAATCTTTTGAGATTGTGATTTAACTGTTGCAAGGGAAACGAGCTAGGTGGTTTGGGCCCACCAGCTAGTCCGTAGCCCCATACCTCCTAGGATTTTTTCTGCATTCTATTTTGACAAATGCATAGTGTGTAAGTGTGAGTAACTCTTCTTTATGCTTTAATCATTTGATATTTGTAATTTCATTCCACAGTTCTTTTTCATTGCTCTAGTCATTTGAGTTTGATTAATGATGGCATTGTTTTCTTAGAATGTAGTTATATGAAGACTAATACAAAGTATAGGTAATGAATGTTTCCTTACTGCATATCTCATTTTTATTACAAATTAAGTGTGATACTTGCCCTGATCTCATTTTTTGCATAACAGGGATACAATGGCTTTTTAAGAGTTCTGGTTTATTTAAGTCATCATGTAGCATTCATGAATACCTTAAAACCATTATTTGAGACATGAAATTGATCCTCGCACTCACTCCTGAAATCTTAATAATAAAATGCTAATCTTAGCATGAGGAGAGATTGTAATCTTATTTTATTGGAAAAGTGAAGTGCTCACATAATTCTTAGAATGTCTTAAGGTTAAATTTTTTTATTTATATTCCTTCATGCTGCTTTAAGCAAGTACTTAATGATTTTATAAAATCAGGGTGAGCTTGAAAGCAATAGGAAATGTATTTATCTTATTTGTTCCTATTTCAAACTTTCCTTACAGTTGAGTACTAAATTGTCTCCAGAGAAGTAGTGTATATATAGTCTAGATTCCTTTTAAAGAATTCAATGGTTTTATCAGATTAGTTGGAATTAAGTAGCTTCATGCTTCCTAGTTTTAATTCATGCTTTCCATTTTTTCAACTTAGCAAGTAATCATTTGAGAGGTTTCGAATATTAAATCACATTATTTATTTTTTGAATGGTTTGTCAGTTTGAGTGGAATATACATTCCCTTGTCCCATAGACAAACGAGGTAGACTTTCTACAAGAGTCACTCAACCTAGAAGAGGAGCCTGAAGTAGATTCATAGTGCGTTTACTTTGCTTTGAAGAATCTTGTTCCTTTTTTTGAATGATGCCTTTGAATTGTTTTCAAGAGCTTGATTTTTATTCCACAAATCCCTCAGGTCTTCTTTTGGCATATATTTTGCTACGCATCTAATTTTACCAACCCGGATTGACAATTTAAATGTTGGTGTAAATCTTGCATTTATATCGCTCGACATTTTGGCATTCTTTCCAGGGAGGCGTTGTAGGATAAGGCCTCAACAATTTGTCATGCTTTTCCCTTTGCTTCGCAAATGAATTTTTAGATTAGTGTGATTCCCCTTGCTTGCTAAAGCATACTGGACGGTATTGCCAGAGAGCTCACAAGTCTGGTTTGTTTTCCGTTACTGCAATTGAGTATTTAAGTGTGATTTTTTTTACTACAAAGTGTGATGTGTGGTTTGTTTTCCTTTACTGCAAGCAAGTTTTTAGTGTGATTTTATCCACTCAAATGATTTTTTTTTAATTTATGGTTTATTTATTTGGAAACTAGCTTTTAGGTGATTTGCTTGCTAAGCTTACAATCTTGGTTTGTTTCTTTTAATTGCAATTGAATTTCTGAGTTAGTGTGTTTCTATTTTTCTGGTGCTATAAGAACCCCCCACTTTAAATCCATGTGCTAACAATATATTCCAGCTGGTAGGAAAAATTCCAAGTAATTTGATGCTACTCCAAGAGCTATCTGAAATCCTAGCAAAAGTTGGGGTCTCTGCTTCTCAAGAAGAACACATTCTGGTAGCAATTAGAAACAGGCCTATTGCCCCAGAAATAAAGAAGCATGACGATCCAAAATATTTTTCCAGGGAAACTAAAGAATTATAGATCACGTTTTATGAGGAGAAACCATCAAAAGTAGAGATTAAAGAGCACCCACCATACTTATCATCAGATCCATCCTGCACTTTAGGAGACAAGTAAATAAATTTGGAGGATTTGCATGATGACCAATAATATATGGATCCCATTAAATCTTGGTTTCAGATGATTGTTAGTATCCACTTCTCCTTTATCATTCGACAATTTGTAGCATCACATCAGTTATTGCAGCTGGATCCTTATGTTCTAGTATATTCTCAAATATACTTTTCAAATTTGAACAAGAGTAATATTATCCTCTTGTTTTGTACATGGTTGCATTGGAAGTACTCCTATACTTAAGAGGAAGTCTTCCACTTCTTAGGGTGGAGTAGGATAGAAGAATAAATCAATGCCATGAATAAAGATGTTACAACAACTCTATTAGGGCTCTGACTTCCAAAGTATGGCCATTGAAACTACTTTAATCCACATTGGTTGTTAACACACACATCTATGGTAAGTCTTGTTGAGTATCATTCACTCTGATACCTCATGATTTTGTGAAAGTGACCATGATTAATCACTCTAATGAGTTGTCATCTGAGATATATATTTTCAGTTTCCTTTAGAAGGTATCATTGGAAAACCTCCTATGGTGGACTACTCTTGTAAAGATTGTTGGGCTGCATTATATTCTTTCCACGACTAGCCTCCCTAGTTAACTAGTGGGTTAGAGGGGTGCAGAGTCCCCCCTGTCCAAGAGGTTTGAGGGGGGTGGGTAGCCCCCCTCTACAGGATCCGAGGCAGTGCCCGGGGGAAATTTCTTTGAAACCTATTTTAGGTTGGGCAAACCTACCTATGGTTTTGTGCATGGTTTTTGCACATGATTTTGGATGTGATGGTTTTCGGTCCATGGTATTGGATGCTTCGGCATTTATAAATATGTATTGTAACATTGAAAGGAACATAATGAAAAATCAATCTGGTAGTCTCAGTTTTTGGATCCAGGGGGAAATCTCTGTGTTTATGTGTTTTATGTGTTATGCTCTCACATTGCTTATTTTCCATGCTTTAGAATTTGTATGTAGGTAATTTTTGTATGGGGTTAAAAACTACATTTGGTATTAGAGTTTTTTTGGCTTCAAGGGAACACCTTTTTTGCTGAGGGGTTTCGCTTGGGCCTGTGGTAGACCTTGTTCAATGGGAGATCTTCAGGATCGATTCTGGTGGTGAAAGAAGATGGCTAGCAGTGGAAAGATAGAGATCGATAAATTTAATGGTCAAAGTTTTGAGTTATGGAAACTCAAGATGAAGAATCTGTTGGTAGAGAAAGATCATTGGATTGCGGTAGATCCGAGTTCTAAACCAACAAGAGTGTCTGATGAAGAATGGAAGAAGTTGGATCAGAAGGCAAAGAGAATAATACGGTTTTGTGTCTCAAATTCAATATTTCTAAATGTATGAGGGGAAGCTATGGCTAAGGCTTTGTGGGTCAAGTTAGGAACTTTGTACCAATCTAAGTCTCTCATGAATAAAATGTTCCTACGTAAAAAGTTGTATAACCTGAGGATGAAAGATGGAGACTCGGTCACAGAGAATCCGAAGGCATTTAATACTATGGTAACTCAATTATTATATGTTGATATTAAAATTTCAGATGAAGATAAGTGCATCAATTTGTTGTTTTCTTTACCATATTCGTGGGATAGTCTGCTTATTGCAATAGGTAGCAATGAAATTGCCTTGTAGTTTGATGAGATAGTCCCGTCCTTGCTGACGGAGGAGATGAGACCGAAAAATATGGAGAGATGGAATGGTGATGCCTTGTATGTACGAGGACGGTCGCATAATAGAAACAAAAATAAGTCATCGAGTTGGAGATATAAATCTAGAGGAAGATCTAAATCTCCAACAAAACCTGTAAGGTGGTGTGCTGGAAATGCGGAAAAGAAATGCACTACAAAAGGGACTGTAAATATAAAGCACCTAGCAAAGGAAAGGGACCTGATGATGCTATAAGGTGGTGTGTTGGAAATGTGGAAAATAAATGCACTACAAAAGGGACTATAAATCTAAAGTACCTAGCAAAGGAAAGGGATCTGATGATGCTCTTTTTGCAGAGGCAAAACCCACCTCAGATGAAGGTGGGGATGTGTACTTGGCTTCTTCAAGTATACATGTAGATCATGAGGCATGGTTGATTGACTCAGGTGCATCCTTTCACTTCACACCCCATAGAGAGTAGTTCTGCAAGTATGAGAAATATGATGGTGGTGATGTCTTCTTGGGGGATGACACGAAGGCTAGAATCATTGGTCACGGAAAAGTTAAGTCGAAGTTACAAGGTGGAAGGATTAGAACACTTCTAGGTGTTCTACATATTATTGCATTAACCAGAAATCTTATTTCTGTAAGCAAGCTGGATGATGTAAGTGTAAAAACAGTGTTCGAGAAAGATACCTACAAGATGGTTCAGGGAGCATTGGTATTGATGCAGGAAGTTCAGATTGGAACTCTGTACAAGCTGCAAGGTAGCCCTGTTATTGATGGGTGCAATAGTTTTGTGGTTCCTAAAAGTGGAGCAGAAAATCTAGTGGTATCTAGAGAAAAGACCATGCTATGGCATCAAAGTCTTGGACATATTGGAGAGAAGGGACTTCAAATACTTCATGGTAAAGGTATGGTAGAAGGTATGACTAATATCTCTCTCGATTTTTATTTCTGTGAAAATTGTGTATATGGGAAGCAGAATCAGGTGAGTTTCCCTCTGGTGGTAAAAGGACGAAACAAATATTAGAGCTTGTGCACAGTGATGTGTTTGGACCTGTGAAGGTTCCATCACTAGGTAAGTCAGTGTACTATGTATCATTTATAGATGACTTCTCAAGGAATACATGGATATATTTCCTCAAGAAGAAATCTGAATTCTTTGATAGGTTTAAAGAATTTAAGGCTCTAATGAAAAACTAGACAAAGAAGAAGCTAAAGGAGCTAAGGACAGATAATGGTGGAGAGTTTTGTAGCAAGAAATTTGAAGAATTTTGTAAGAAGTGTGGTATAGCACGATAGAAGACTACTGCATACACACCTAAGTAAAATGGATTTGCAGAAAGAATGAATAAGACATTGGTGGAAAGGGAAAGAAGCATGCTCAATGGTGCCGGGTTAGGACAAGAATTCTGGGCAGAGGTGGTGGAGACATCATGTTACCAGGTCAACAGATCACCTTCATCAACGTTGGAGGATAAGACTCAACAAGAGGTATGGACTGGTAAGAAACCATCTCTTTCACATCTATGGGTATTTGGATGTGATGCATATGTACATGTTCCAAACGAGAAAAGAACAAAGTTGGATAGTAAATCTGAAAAGTGCATCATTATTTGGTATAAGGATGGTTTAAAGGGTTATAAGCTTTGGAATCCAGTAACAAGGAAGGTTGTGTACAACCGAGATGTGGTGTTCAGAGACGTGAAAAATCTTATTAAACATGAAGTCCCATTAAAGGAACCTGAGAAGATAGAGTTTGAGCTAAAGGAGGAAGAATTAGATTCTAAAACAGTAGAGGAATCAGAAGATGAAGAGCCACAAACTACAGTTGTGAGAAGATCAGTTCGAGAAAGAAGGTAGCGAAAAAGGTATAGTCCATCTACTTTTTGTTCAAATTTTTCTTTATCTATTACTGATGATGATCCTAGAATTGTGAAGGAAGTAGTAGATTCAGAGGATGGAAAACTATGGAAAGAGGCGATGGTTGATGAAATGGCATCTTTGCAGAAAAATGAGCCTTGGGATCTGGTGGAGTTGTCGGCTGAAAGGAAACCAATTGGCAGAAAATGGGTGTTCAAGAATAAGATAAATGTAGAAGGAAAGGTGGAGAAATACAAAGCTCGATTTGTAGCAAAAGGTTATTCCCAAGTGTCGGGAATTGATTTTGGTGATATTTTTCCTCCTTGTTGCTAAGGTAGCTTCTATTAGATTACTTTTATTTGTTTCTTCTGCTTTTGATTTTGAGGTAGAACAACATTTCTCCATGAGGATATGGAAGAGGAGATCTACATGAAGCAACCTAAAGGCTTTGCAGTGAAAGGTAAGAAAGAACCGGTGTACAAGTTAAAGAAGTCTCTGTATGGGTTAAAACAGTCACCAAGGATGTGGTATCAGAAATTTGATACATTTAAACGGGGACTTGGCTTCACCAGAAACAAAGCAGATCATTGTGGATATTTTAAATTAATTGGTGACCATGTTATCTATCTATTCTTATATGTGGATGATATGTTGCTGGTTGGAAATGATAAGGAAATTATGCAGGATTTGAAGACCCAATTGTCCTCCAAATTCGACATGAAAGATCTTGGTGTTGCAAACTATATTTTGGGCATGGAAATTAAGAGAGATCGAGAAAAATGAAGCTATGGTTAAACTAGAGGAAGTATGTCGAGACAATACTACAGAGGTTTAATATGAAGGATAGTAAACCAGTGAAGGTTCCTATTCCTGTAGGTGTGAACTTATCTGTTGAACAATGTCCCAAGACACAAGAAGAGGAAGAGGACATGTCCCGTGTTCTATATGAAAGTGCAGTTGATAGACTGATGTATGCAATGGTCTATACTAGACTAGACATTGCATATGCAGTGGGAGTATTGAGAAGGTTTATGTCAAAACCACGGAAGGAGCATTGGACAATAGTGAAGCAAGTTTTCAGGTATTTGCATGGCACTAGTGATTATGGCTTGTGCTATCATGGAAGACCAGGATTGGACAGAGTTTTGGGATTCGTGGCTTTGTTGATGCAGATTGGGCTGGAGATCTGGATCAGAGAATATCTACAAGTGGGTATGTATTTAACCTATTTGGAGGTGCAGTCAGTTGGATGAGTAAGAAATAATCTATAGTGGCACTATCAACTATAGAGGCAAAATACATGGCAGCCATTCATGCAAGCAAGGAAACAGTTTGGTTGTAGAGATTGTGTTCAAGTATGGGGTTAGTACAGGGAGCTATAGGGATAGATTGTGACAGCCAAAGTGCAATTTTCTTGGCAAAGAACCTTGCTTACCATTCAAAGACGAAGCACATTGATGTTCAATATCACTTTGTGAGGGATATGATAGAAGACAAGAAGATGTTGTTGGTAAAGGTGGATACTTTGAAGAATACTGTTGATGCATTGACAAAATATGTGAGCTCTGAGAAGTTATCTTGGTGTAGAGAAAGAATGGGTGTTGCAAGGCTGGATAAATGACTAAGCTCTCTTGTGACTGCCTTGTGGAAAGAAAACAACAAGTGGGAGAATGTTGGGTTGTGCTATATTCTTTCCATGACTAGCCCCCTAGTTAACCGAGGGGTTAGAGGGGCAGGGGGGAGCCCCTCCTTTCGTTGCGCTGATTGCGTTGTCCAAGGGGTTTGAGGGGGAAGGGTATCCTCCCTCTACAAGGTCCGAGGCAGTGCCCCGAGGAAACTTTTTTGGACCATATATTAGGTTGGGTGGACCTACCTATGGGTTTGTGCATTGTTTTCACACATGGTTTTGGACACGATGGTTTTTGGTCCATGGTATTGGATGCTTCAACATGTTTAAATATGTATACTAACATTGAAAGGAACATAATGAAAAATCAATCTGGTAGTCTCGGTTTTTAGATCTAGGGGAAAATCTCTGTGTATATGTGTTTTATGTGTTATGCTCTCACATTGTTTATTTTCTCTGTTTTAGAATTCGTATGCAGGTAATTTTTGTACCGGATTAAAACCTACAAAGATCATAATGAGCCATTCATGAGAACACTAGCATTATTAACTCAAAGAATCTTTCAGTCATTATCTAGGACATATTATTTAAATGAATCTTTAGGGTAGAGGAACTAGCCAGTAATTATTAGTCATTTAAAATTTTTCACGCCATCCCATACTCTTAAGGAGTAGATATGCCTCCCCACATATTAAGTAACCTTTAAATTTAATCATAACGAGATTTTACAAAGGGTTGATTGGAGGATAGGAGATCTCGTGATGAGCTAACCTACCACAATCATGAGATTTAACATGCATGACATTATTGATACTCTTCACCAAGCCAGAGTAATGGCTTTCAGCTGAAAATCTTGAAGACGGGAGGTCTCATCACGAGTCGGCCTATTCATCCATGTTACTTCTTGTAAGTGGCATTGCCATCAATAGGTTACCAAGCTAGGATAGTGGCCTTCATCTAAATTTTATAATTAAATACGATAAATCTGAATCTATATCTAGTAAGTGGGACACATGCATTTAGCTAGGTCAAAATACATCCCTACCGAGGCTATAGATGCATGCAGGAAGCAGGGCCATGTCTATGGTATTAAAGTTAATTTCACACTATAATTTACTCAGTTATATTTCTCTTTCCCTAAAAATCATCATTTTATTTCTTGGATAATGGTTTTAAGATTATTTGAGCATGATGCTTTGAGTTCTATTTTTTCAAAAATTAAGAATCTTTAATGAATGTTGTACCCTTAATGAAGGTAATTCTTCATACTAGATTAAGAAGAAATTTAGTTTTGCATATTGATGACAACAAAATTTAGATTGTTCATTGAATAATTTGTTGATTGATCTAGGAAGGTGTCGTCTTGTTCAATTTTTATTTCCCTTTTCTAGTTTCATAAGTCACTTTAATTTTTCATGGTATTTAGAGTGATGAATTACTCAGTGATGATTACTCGCAAGGTGTTGATGGAAAACAATGTGCGTTGATTGTGGTTGCCTCTAAATAAGAATTACATGGCCTAGGTATAGGATTTCTATAGTAGGTGCAAGAATCTTGTGGTAGTCTTCTTGAAATTGCACCTTTTCAACAAATATTTGAGTATTTCGATGTTAATAAGACTCTGAGAAAACAATAGAATTATGAAAAGAAATCTATGACAAACAGGGAGTTCATTTGAGACAGTACAACAAGTATGCAATATCTATCATAATGGTACAATATTTTTTTTCATAATGTTTTGTACAAAGTACTGCTTTCCTATACCTGATCTTGTTACATCAAATATTTATTCCCCTTCATAATTTTATCATTCTTGCACTTAGTGCTTACATAAGGGTTGTAACATGGTTTAGTAGACACTATAATTATGTTGCATACTTGATGGAAATTTTAAAATTATGTATCGATATCTTAATATTTCCCTGTTGACTGTTAATATTTAAATATTCCCCCTACCATCTTCCATGATTTTGCAGTAGGTACTCCATGCTCTCGAATTTTGATAAACATAATGGTATATGCACGTATATTTTTTATGTGTATGGTGTTAGGTTCCTATACCAATAGGTGTCATAATTTATGATTGGTTGATTTTAACTCTGTAATATGTACATACCTTTGCTTTCTGCAAATGTTTTCCATATTATAAAAAATTAAAAAAAAGCAAAGAGGGTATGTCCTAAAAGAAAAATTAAAGGACAAAAAGAACAAAAAAGGTCAAAAAAGATAAAGAATATGAACCTCAAAAACAAAAAGACCATGAAAGTGTGCAAGTCCAAATGCCACTGCTATTTTACTTTTTGTATAATAATGATTGTGTGCAACTTGTTGTTTATGCCACAACCCATAGTTTAAGCTTGGTTATTCCATGTTTTGAATTTCATGCTTAGAGATAGAGAATAAAATCTGACCAAACTGTTTAATCTTGGCAGATAAGTAGATAGGTAGAGTAAATAAAAGGAACTCAACAATTTAATCTGAACCCTTGGATGTAATAAGGATAGACTTAGATAGATTTTTATTGTGAAACAAAAGAAAAGTTTTGATAAGGGTTTTCTAGCTTAAGTGCACCCTAATAAAGAGTAGGAAAAATGGTAGGATGACTAGATGGGTAAGTAGTTGCATGGTTACAGAATTCTGATGAATTATTAGCTAAGATCATATCATTTACTTTCATCATCAAGGTGCTAAAGTATGGATATTAATTGAGCAGTTACGCAAAGTCAAGTGATTAATTTCCCCATTCATTTTACCTTTAATTTTACTAATTTCCCATAAGTAAAGTCAAAAGTACCTAAAACCTTAAGTTAAAGGGGCTCAGAGAATTTATCTAACTTCTGGAGGGACCAGACCCTCAGCCTAATAACTTATAGGGTCTAACTGCTAAATTCCCCTCATCAACATTCACCCCCTCCATAATTCACTCGTTTCCCCTAAAAATCCTTTTTTCCTAAGGTAAAATCACCATTTTCCTAGGGAAAGTAATTACCCCAATACAAAACCCCCTTTTCCACAAAAAACCACAAAAATCATTTAGCCTAAGTTATAATGTGTACGTGTGAATATGTAAATAAATGTCAAACACGTTATACTTAGCACAAAAAACCCACTTTTCCGCTTTCATTTCATATTAGCTTTTAATTTCCATTATATTTATTTAACTCTCGAAAATAAACCCTTCCTCGTATATTTATTAAATCCCATATGATAATATCTCGCCCCAAGCTTATTAATAAACTAATTAATGGGATTAATTAAGTTGATTAGCAACTAATTAATAACCATGACCCACCAGCAAAACAATGAATTAATTAATCAGTCAGTGGTTAATTAATAATCAACCCCGCCAATGAAATTGATCCCAACGTCATTAAACCTCCCTAATCTGCAATTAATTAATCCCTCCACTCAAAAATACCCCATTGGCCCCCCCATAAACTCCCTGATCAAATCACACCCTCGACCACTGTGTGATCTGACCCCTTCAGATACAATGGCTGACGCTCATATCGAGCGGCCTCCGAAGGCCATTCTTTACCCGCCCGATGTGAGCGGTTTCACTGTTCACCCTGCCGCTACATGGTGCCCGATGAATGGCGTTGGGTGGCCTCCCCCCAATACCGCCAAGCGCCCAAAAATTGTGCGAAACAAACCAGTTACCGCCCGCTCGCTACGCGACAAACCATCTACTGTTTACTTCACGCCATATTTTAAAAATTTGCCCGTTAAAGTTCAAACCCAAGAACCCGGGTTTTCTCACCCTTTGCACATTCTACTATGTAAACTTATGAAACCCTTATACTCCAACTAAAGCCTCTGATAACCAATTCAAGCATGGTTTACCTCCCGAAATCATTTTGGACTCACTCCATAGACCTATAAATCTTGATAAATCCATTGATGACCATCCCTGTCAACCCAATGTTTTCCTAATAGTTTGTTTTGTTTTACAGTTGATCAAAATAATGCAGCCTTGGATAAATAGTCTTACAACTATTCATAAGACCTGTTTACTCCAAGATTGTTATCAAATCTATTCAAAAAGAGATAGAAAATAAAACATACAGTTAAAAGACATGCAGAGGAAACATGAAATTAAATGATTTACTGTTGAAATAGACAGTAAAAAACCTAAAATATACAGTGAAGGTAAAAGGACACAATAAAGAATAGTCAAAGTGTGTCTGGGTTAAAGAGTATCAGATTGAAGACCAAGTCAAGTGAAGCAGCGAGCATGAAGATAAACAGTAGGGAAGACAGTTACAAAGCATACAAATTCATGTCAAAGTGAAGATATATGAAAAAACAGAGTGGTAAAAGTAAACAATAAAAAAAAATGGATGCAATAAGGGTTAAACAAAGATGAAAACACTTTCAACAGTAACAATGAAGTTTATCCAAAGTAAAAGTGAAAAACGGTTAAAAGAAGTTTAAGGTTAAAAGATGAAATCAGAGCAAAAATGGTACATTCTTCAGAAATTTCCTGTTTAAGTCATAGTTTTGTAGAAACTATTGTGTCATCCAAGAAGTATTTCGAGAAAATGGAGGAGTTTTTTGTTCCTAACAGGCCAATATATAAAAACCTATCTCACTTTTTACACGGGTATTAGCAAAAGGGAGATAAATGCATGTCCTTGGCAACCTATTTTTCAGTTTGTGCAAAGTCCTGTTTTTCACATCTTTTTACAGAGAATATTGTGAACATATGGAGCTGAATTTTGGGAACCTAAGAGAGGTTTATCTCAATAACATACTTATCTACAATAACCTCTTTCCATTTTTACATATCTATCTCGGATTGAGATATACAATCATATCATTAGACCCTAAGTTTGCAGAATTTCTAGGCCAAAATGCACAAAGGAAGGAAGCAGTTAGTGACTGGGATGCCTCATCATCACTTAAGAGTTGCTATCAAATTCTAATTTCTCTTATTTTTCACCATAAATCCATAAACATAGTTCCAAATAGATTCATTAGTTTTGAGTGTCCTTAATTTAAGTTCTATTAATGTAAAATAGTTGGAGACATTTGTGAAACCAATTTTGATATTTTTTCAAGATATTTAAGTTTAGAAATAGTATAAATATTGCTTCATTTGAAGTATTTTGTGTGGGATTAAAAAGAATTTCTGTATACATTTTTCATTTGGAGCTAAAGGAGCTATTGTAATCAAGGCTGGACTGGTTATTGGATTAAATAAAGTTGAGGACATTTCACTCGATTCATGTGCAGTGTGGGAAACAAATAAGTATCATTTATTTAAGTTTGATTATTGTTTTCCTTTATGTTATGAAATATCATATGTGTTTCTTATAATTCTTAAAAGCAAACAAGGAATAATATCATCAGAATTAGCTTAAGTTCTCTCTGTTTTAACTGTTTGCTTATTTAATGTTTTCTACTAAATTGCTTAAGTCTGGGAATTCTTAGTTGCTCCCTTACTTCTGTAATTCATTCCCTCTATTGGCCCCTAGTACAAGATTCTTAATTTTCCTTTATATTTGCCAAATCTCCCTTCTTCATATTAACCCCTGTTAAGGATTCTTCATTGCCCTTGGCCTTGCTTAAGATTTTCATCCATTGAGACCTTCAAATTTTTCCTTGCTATGCTAGCTTGCCTTGTGAACTCTTACCTCGGTAATTAATCAAATCCTGTTAAACCTTTCCTACTTGACTCCATAGCCCAATGGCCTGAATACTTGCTTTGCCCATCTATTTCCTTAATTCCACCAAACAAATAAAAAAAAATTCCTTAAGTATTAATAACTGGCCTAATATCATATCAAAACAACACTAAATTGTAAAGAGAGAGCCCTCTCTGGACTTAGGTTGGCTAGAACCTGAGTCTAAAAGATTGGTTTGTGGTTACCTCGGAAATTTCTTTCTTTAACCTTGAGAAAATTATGAGTGATAACATAGTGGCGACCATACTAGGGAGAACTAACATTTTCTCTAGAATTGTTTTACAGGTTTAGATTTGATCTATGATGGTGGACAGTGATCAAACACACAAAGGTTAAAATCATCCACCGAGCGAATCCAAATCAATTTCAAAATCAAGACTCCATCGGAGAAATGAACATGAAATAACTGTGTGAAAAGATCAGGCTTTTAACTTGGATTGTTATCCAAGACATTATGTTCTTTCTCATTGATAAAATGTTTCAATGTATATTGTATTCTAGAGAAGATTTTAGATTAAATTTTTATTATTTTCCTTTGAAAAATGTAGATATAAATTCCCCTTACATATATGAAGAACTTTCTTTTGAATCTAATGAAGATCATATTCCAATTAAAGAATATGAAACAATCAAAACTAATCATACAATCCATGTACATGTTCCTATACCTTGTAAAGTTCCTGATAGATATAAGCCCCTCATGTTACCTGCTACACTCCATGCTTTCCCTAACAATTATCACAAGCACCTCCCAAGGTTTGATGGAGAGAATGGTATCACTGCCCAAAAACATATTCAAGCTTTTGAGGATTATCTTAACTTATTTGAAGTAGATGAATAGGATGTCAATATTAGGCTTTTTTCTCTTTGCAATACAAAGTCAAGAGTTGTTTCAAAACCCTATCTGAGGTAAGCATTTCAAATCGCCAATAGTTTCCCAAACTCTTCCTTGAATGATGGATAATCAAAGTCAATCTTCTTGTAATCATAGAAGAATATACTCAGTTAAAAAGATATCCAGATGAAACAATACAACAATTTTCAGACAGATTTAATCAAGCCTATTATTCAATGCCATCAAATATAAGACCTCCCCCTAGTTCAACTCTTTTGCATTACCCAAGAGCATTTGATCCAGAGATAGAATTTAATACAAGAGAAAGAAACCCCTCAACACTGGAACAGATGCAGAACATGGCAGTAGATGTAGAAGTTAATCTGCAAATTTAAAGAGAAAAGTTGAAAGCAGAAACAGAGGAAAAACTCAACATTTTGTGGAAGAAAATAGATGAAATGATACAGAAGATCACCATGAAAGATGAATTTTTTGTTCAAAATCACCATTACACATTTGTTTCACAAAAATAACAGTTTGACAAACATGAACAAATTCCTGTTAATTCCAACTACCATAAATCTGAAGATAGAGTTATAGAACCATATGTGGAGAGGCAATCTCCTGATCTAATATGTACATTTGGTGACATTACTTCTTATGATGATGTGCCTAATCTTAATCACTATAATAATGATTATGTTCCTCAAATCCAAATTAAGCTTGTAGAGGAATTAGAGGCTAATTTGAGGAATAAGGAAGTCCCGGTTCAGCAGCTTGAAAATAGTGATCAACTTGTTCATTTCAGCTATGAGAATGAGGAGGAAAGTGTAGAAAATTTTGAATTCAGTGAAGGAACATTACCATTGTGTTTTGCCTCATTTCAGTTTTTCAAAGATAACTTTCATGCAATTAGAAATCAAATGTCAACAAGTTTTGATATTAACCATCTAGAGGGCAATAAAATCCTTGTTCAAGACTTCTCATATCTAGATTTGTAGCCCCAAAATGATATTGAATGTCAGGTTGAAGAAGAAGACTTAGAAGCTAGAACATATGATCAAATGATCCAAGATAATTCCCTAGCATTCCGTTCTGAAGCAGTCCAATTTTTGAAAGGAAATTTGCATAATCTATATGTAAAAAATGATGAGTAGTTTTTAGAAAATCATGAAGTTCCATTCAAACCTATAGGCAATAAGTTGCAACAATCCTTCCAAGTTATTTATGATCCAATAGCCGATAGGATGGATAACGAATGCAATTAGAATTTTTCTCCATTAACAGACTATGAGAGTCAAAATGAAGATGATGATAGTTTCACTAGACAGACATTTCAATAAGTAGAAGTATCATCTCAAAGCTCATCTGAAAGTTTGTAGAGTATTAAAGATAAAAGTGACATTTCAATTTCATGGCATGCAGGCCATACACAATAGACGTACAATTGTTTGAATCAGTTCAAGAATAGTGTATATATATTGCAAGATCCATTTGTACAGATTCTAGAGTCAACAAATGAAATCAAGTATTTCATTATCTTCTCAAAGGTTAACAAAGTTATATTTGATTTTAGAATCTCAATTTTAACCACCAAGAAGCACAAGAAACAAAAGTTACCAATGTATACAACACTTGAGTGGTTGAATTGGTTGTTTCATTTTACCTAACCAGCAGTCAGAAAGCTGATTAGAGTAAGTACGTAGAATTTTAGTTTGAATAAATTCAGTTTTCAACAAGAAGTTATGTTAGATCATATTTGAGTTTGCAGAAAAGGGTGTAGTTTCAGTTCAAAAGTTTTAGTCACAAAGATTATACAGCAGGGCATATACACATGTGGGATTGGCCCAATGGATCAGGCTACTAGTCGATGGTGTTCTTGACATTTCACAAGGAAATGTCACGCCCATGTGGAGCCACTGTTAGGTTCCTATACCAATAGGTGTCATAATTTATGATTGGTTGATTTTAACTCTGTAATATGTACATACCTTTTCTTTCTGCAAATGTTTTCCATATTATAAAAAATTAAAAAATGTAAAGAGGGTATGTCCTAAAATAAAAATCAAAGGACAAAAAGAATAAAAAAGGTCAAAAAAGATAAAGAATATGAACCGCAAAAACAAAAAGACCATGAAAATGTGCAAGGCCAAATGCTACTGCTATTTTATTTTTTGTATAATAATGATTGTGTGCAACTTGTTGTTTTTGCCACAATCCATGGTAACCAAATAGCTTAAGCTTCGTTATTCCATGTTTTGAATTTCATGCTTAGAGATAGAGAATAAAATCTGACCAAACTGTTTAATCTTGGCAGATAAGTAGATAGGTACAGTAAATAAAAGGAGCTCAACAATTTAATTTGAGCCCTTGGATGTAATAAGGATATACTTAGATAGATTTTTATTGTAAAAGAAAAGAAAAGTTTTGATAAGGGTTTGCCAACTTAAGTACACCCTAATAAAGAGTAGAAAAAATGGTAGGATGAGTAGATGGGTAAGTAGTTGCATGGTTGTAGAATTCTGATGAATGATTAGCTAAGATCATATCATTTACTTGCATCATCAAGTTGCTAAAGTATGGATGATAATTGAGCAGTTACGAAAAGTCAAGTGATTAATTTCCCCATTCATTTTACCTTTAATTTTACTAATTTCTCATAAGTAAAATCAAAGTACCTAAAACCTTAAGTTAAAGGGGCTCAAAGAATTTCTCTGACTTCTGGAGGGACCAGACCCTCAGCCTAATAACTTATAGGGTCTTAGTGCTAAAGTCCCCTCATCAACATTCACCCCCTCCATAATTCATTCATTTCCCCTGAAAATCCCTTTTCCTAAGGTAAAATCACCATTTGCCTAGGAAAGTAATTACCCCCATACGAAACCCCTTTTTCCACAAAAAACCCACAAAAAGCATTTAGCCTAAGTTATAATGTGTAGGTGTGAATATGTAAATAAATGTCAAACACGTTATACTTAGTGCAAAAAAACCCACTTTTCCGCTTTCATTTCATATTAACTTTTAATTTCTGTTAAATTTATTTAAATCTGGAAAATAAACCCTTCCCCGTATATTTTATTAAATCCCATATGATAATATCCCACCCCAAGGTTTGAAACATAAACTCAACAATAAATTGATTAATGGGATTAATTAAGTTGATCAGCGACTAATTAATAACCATGACCCACCGCCGAAAGAAAGAAATTAATTAATCAATCAGTGGTTAATTAATAATCAACCCCGCCAATGAAATCACTCCCAACGTCATGAAACCCCCCTAACCCACAATTAGTTAATCCTGCCGCTCATAAATACCCCGTCGGGTCCCTACATAAACTCCCCGATCAAAGCACACCCCCGACCACTGTGCGATCTAGCCGCTTTAGATCCAATGACTAATGGTCATATCGGGCGACCTCCGAAGGTCGACCTTTACCCACTCGATGTGAGAGGTTTCACTGTTCAGCCCGCCGGTACGTGGTGCCCAATGAATGGCATCAGGCGGCCTCACTCCAATACCGCCAAGCATCCCAAAGTTGTGTGAAACAAACCACTTACCACCCACCCGCTACGCGACAAACCATCTAGTATTCAATTCACGCCATATTTTAATAGTTTTCCCGTTAAAGTTCAAACCCCAAGAACCCAGGCTTTCTCGCCCTTCGCCCATTCTACTATGTAAACTTATGAAACCCTTCTGCTCCACCTGAAGCCTCTGCTAACCAATTCAAGCATGGTTTACCTCCTGAAATCATTTTGGACTCACTCCATATACCTATAAAGCTCAATAAATCCATTAATGACCCTCCCTATCAACCCAACATTTTCCTAATAGTTTGTTTTGTTTTACAGGTGATCAAAAGGCCACAACATTGGATAAATAGTCTTAATACTAGTCATAAGACCTGTTTACTCTGAGATTGTTATAAAATATATTCAAACATAAATGGCAAATAAAACATATAGTTAAAAGACATGCAGAGGAAACATGAAATTAAATGATTTACTGTTGAAATAGACAGTAAAAAGACTAAAATATACAGTGAAGGTAACAGGACACAGTAAAGAATAGTCAAAGTGTATCAAGTTTAAACAGTATTAGATTGAAGACCAAGTGAGTAAAGTAGCTAGCATGAAGATAAATAGCAAGGAAGATAGCTACAGAGCATACAAATTCATGTCAAAGTGAAGACAAATGAAAAAACAGAGTTGTAAAAGTAAACAGTAAACAGTAAAAAGAAAAGTGGATGCAGTAAGGGTTAAAAAAAGATGAAAATACTTTCACTAGCAACAATGAAGTTTATCCAAAGTAAAAGTGAAAAACAGTTAAAAGAAGTTTAAGGTTAAAAGATGAAATCAGAGCAAAAATGGTACATTCTTTAGAATTTCCTGTTTAAGTCATAGTTTTACAAAAACTATTGTGGCCAATCCAAGACATATTTCAAGAAACTGAAGGAGGCGTGTGTTCCTAAAAGGAAAATATACAAAAAACTATCTCAAGTTTTGCACAGGTATTACCAAAAGGGAGATAAGTGCATGTCTTCACAGCCTATTTTTCAATTTGTGCAAAGTCCTATTTTTCACATCTTTGTGCAGAGAATATAGGGAACTAATGGAGCTGAATTTTTGGAAACTGAGAGAGGTTTATCTCAATAACATACTTATTTACTATAACCTCTTTCAATTTATATATATATATATATATATATATATATATATATATATATATTATATATATATATATATATATATATATATATATATATATATATATATATATCGGATTGAGATATAAAAGCGTATCATTGGACCCTAAGTTTGCAGAATTTTTGGGGCAGAATGCATAAAGGAAGGAAGCAGTTAGTGACTGGGATGCCTCATCATCACTTAAGAGTTGCTATCAAATTATAGCTTCTCTTCTTTTTCACCATAAATCCATAAACATAGTGCCAAATAGATTCATTAGTTTTGAGTGTCCTTTATTTAAGTTCTATTAATGTAAAACAATTGGAGATATTTGTGAAACCAATGTTGATATTTTTTCAAGATATTTCAGTTTAGAATTAGTATAAATACTTCTTCATTTGAAGTATTTTGGGTGATATTAAAAAGCATTTCTGTAGACAAATTTTGTTTGGAGCTAGTACATTCAATTCTGCAATTCATTCCCACTATTGGCTCCTAGTACATGATTATTAATTTTCCTTACTATTTTCCAAACCTCCCTTCTTCATCTTAATCCCTGTTAAGGATTCTTCATTTCCCTTGGCCCTGGTTAAGATTTTCATCCATTGAGACCTTCAGATTTGTCCTTGCAGTGCTAGCTTGCCTTGTGAACTCTTACCTCGGTGATTAATAAAATCCTATTAAACCTTTCCTTCTTGACTCCATAGCCCAATGGCCTGAATACTTGCTCTGCCCACATGTTTCCTTAATTCCACCAAACAAATCAAAACAAATTCCTTAATAATTAATAACTAGCCTAATATCATATCAAGACAACGCTAAATTATAAAGAGAGAGCCCTCTCTGGACTTAGGTTGGCTAGAACCCGAGTCTAAAAGATTGGTTTGTGGTTACCTCGGAAATTTCTTTCTTTAACCTTGAGAAAATTGTGAGTGATGACATATGGTACTTTGATGTAAAGGTTACCCTAATTTTATAATTATGATTTCTCTCTCGGAATATCAGTCGAATTCTTATGATATTACCCATGCACATATACCACTTATGGATAAAGGTAATTATGTTCTGGAGGTTATTTGGAATCGCTTTTATGATGAAACTCATTCTTGGACCATATCATTGTCATTCCATACAATGAGAAATTATGCATTAAGATGCACGGTAAAAAAAGAGACTAAGTGTTAAGACTGAGAAGTTGCAGAAATTGGCCGAGGATTGGAGCAAGCGAGCTAGATATTATGTTGCTCATAACAAGATTTTAAAGAGAGAAATCAACATGGCCAAGAACACAAGAGGAAATAACCTAAAAATTTCAATTAATACAGTAGGGCTTTAGGCCACGACCTTGCATTTTTTAAATTTTGAATTCTATCTCATGGTTTGGCTTTCACGAGGACATGCAAGAAGGTTAGCATGGGGGAGTGTTGAACCTCCATTTTGTCTAGATTTTGATACTTTTTGCTGAATAACTCTTATTCCTACACTTGGTGTTTATAGTCTTTATTATCCTTTTTATCCACTGTTGGGCTATTATATAGGCATTCAGAGGTAATGTGTATTTGTTATATCAATTCTCTTTGTTCTAATTATTTGAAGAGATTTTATGCGAAATTAGGAATGATAATAAGTTATCCTTGTGGCAGGTGCATAATTTTTGTTCTAACAACAATTCATGTTCGAACAATACAAATCATGTTCTCACATCCATGATTTTCATATGTTGAGTTGTCATGATGGAAAATAATCATATGGGTTTTGAAGGGAATAGGTTCAAGATCGTGATATGTTTCCTTAATCGCACCTAGGTCTTCAAAGCAGTGCATAGAGCTAAGGTCAAAGCATGCCGTAAAACTATTTCTAAAAGCCACAGAGGCTGTTAAAAGCGTCATACTCTTATGACTGTTATGAAGAAGATCTCATGACTCGGCACTGATCGTTATGATTATATGGAAACTCCATATCAATACGAATCCAGTTGATAGCCAAGTCTCTTATTTTTCTACAGGAGTTGGTTTTAAACTCTAAAATTATAGCTGCTAATAACCTTCAATCCGTGTAACTCGGAGGCATCATTGTTATAAATATGAATGCCATGAAATACATAAAAAAAAAGAGGGGATTAGACTTTATAACTGTATTTTGATAGACAAAGGTCGACTTTATTAATAGAGGGAGTAGCTTACACGCCCAGTGGGATGATCCCTAGAGGGGACCACTAGAGCGAAGCTCTGCATGATTCTACACTGATGTAACAAGACTTTGAAATTAATACAAACTAGCATCTGGATTATATTCCTAGGTTTTCTTTGAATCTTTTGAGATTGTGATTTAATTGTTGCAAGGGCAACGAGGTGGGTGGTTTGAGCCCACCAGCCAGTCTGTTGCCCCATACCTCTTAGGATTTTTTCTACATTCTATTTTGACAAATGCATAGTGTGTAAGTGTGAATAGCTCTTCTCTATGCTTTGATCATTTGAGGTTCGTAATTTCATTCCATGGTTCTTTTTCATTGCTCGAATCATTTGAGTTTGATTAATGATGTCATTGTTTTCTTGGAATGTATTTCTATGAAGACTGAGATAGAGTATAGGTAAAGAATGTTTCCTTACTGCATCTCTTATTCTTATTACAAGTTAAGTGTGATACTTGCCCTGATTTCATTTTCTACATAACAAGGATACAATGGCTTATTAAGAGTTGTGGTTTATTTAACTCATCGTGTAGCATTCGTGACTTCCTTAAAACCATTATTTTAGATATGAAATTGATCCTCGTACTCGCTCCTAAAATCTTAATAATAAAATGCTAAGATTAGCATGAGGAGAGATTGTAATATTGTTTTATTGGCAAAGTGAAGTGCTCACATTATTCTTAGAATGTCTTAAGGTTAAAAGATGTGATTGACATTCCTTCATGCTGCTTTAAGCAATACACAAATCTTGTAGAATATTTTTGCATTGAAGAGAAAGTACTTGATAATTTTATAGTATCAGGGTGAGCTTGAAAGCAGTAGGAAATGTATTTATCTTATTTATTCCTATTGCACACTTTCCTTACATTTGATTACTGAAATGTCTCTAGAGAAGTAATGTAAAATATATTCTAGATTCCTTTTAAAGCATTCAATGGTTTTCTCAGATTAGTTGGAATGAAGTTGCTTTATGGTTCCTAGTTTTATTTCATGCTTTCCATTTTTTCAAATTAGCAAGTAATCCTTTGAAAGGTTTTGAAAACTAAATCGCATTCTTTATTTCCTAAATGATTTGTCAGTTTGAGTGGAATCTACATTCCCTTGTACCCTAGAAAACTGAGGTAGACTTTCTGCAGGAGTCACTCAACCGAGAAGAGAAGCCAGAAGTAGATTCACAATGTGTTTACTTTGCTTTGAAGAATCTTGTTCCCTTTTCTGAATGATGCCTTTGAATTATTTTCAAGATATTGATTTTTATTCCACAGATCCCTTAGGTATTCTTATGGCATATATTGTGCTATGCCTCTAAGTTTACCAACTTGGATTGACAATTTAAATGTTGATGTAAATCTTGCATTTATCCGCTTGACAATAGGTATATCATAGGGGTCATAATATCATCCTCCAACTTTAAAATTATCTCTTTCTCACATTTATTTACAAATTTTGTTATATTATGCTCAGTGAGAGGGGTGAAAGATGTGTTGCTATGTCATGTGGCCTAATATGGTTTAAATGCAGGAATTGGGGCAATTCTGAGATAATTTCAATGCAGGATCTCAGAGTAGATAACAGGGAGAGATCTTAGGAGATTGTCCACCTCCTTAATTCCTTCAAATAGCCAAGATCACCATTTTATCTCTCATCAACTCGAAGTCATTGGAATCCAAACAAGGTGAGGTCATTGGCAGCCAAGCCACTACAGTTCAAGGAAGATATAGATCCACCTTTCTCGAGTTTTGGGAGACAAACATATATATATTCTAGGGAGCTCTTGGTAGTTACACTTTTGTATAAATAAACGTGCCAAGGAACTCATTAGGATTCAAAAAAATTTGCAGCTAAGAAGCTATTGAGCTCAAGCACTGGTGACTGCTATGTTTTACTTATTATGTGATGTATTTGACATTTTTGCAATGATAATGAGAAGTTTCTTATTGATCCATCACTGAGTTAGTTCAGAGGGATCAGGCTCTTTTGTTTGGGCCCAACCCTAGTAGTTTAGGTCTCTTTTATGTATTTATATTCCTTTTAGCCTAGAATGTTTGTTATTTGTTGCATTTTAGTACAATATAATTCCTGAAAAATCCTGTGATTGTTGAATCTATCTAATCTCCCTCATGGGAGCTTGATTAGAGGAATTTATAATCACAGCCCAAAAACACTATGTTGATGATTTCTTGGAAAGTCTACATTGGTTATCTTATTTTGAATATAATTTTTGTAGTTTAGAAGTTGATTCATTGCTTAGATCAGAGTTTTTGGCATGAGTTAGATTGTTTCTAAATTCAACTAATCTTTTCCACCATTGGTTATGATATTTTGTGAATAATAAGAAGAGAAAGTGCATGTGATGTTGAGGGATAGTTTGACAAATAGGCTAGGGACATTTTCAACATCTCCATATAGGACTTCTAAAATCTCTTTTGATGACTCTCGGCCACTGTTCTGGAGCTCTTCCTTTTAGGTCACTGTGAGTAGCCCTCTTGGTCCAAAATTTTCCTTCCTTAAGTGTTGAGCTTGGCTTGGGGTGTTGGTCACCTTCCATCCATATACCACAATCTTCATACATATTTCCATCCTTTGAGCCCATTGTTCTTACCTTCCAAACCCTTTCGGTAGCCTTTCTGTAGCATTACAGGTCTTCCTATAGCATTACAATACTTTGTGTATTAATACAAGGATCCTGTAGCAGTCTCCTGTAGAATTCCTATAGCAACTTGTTTTTCCCTTTTTTGACCTTTAATGTAAGTTTTAATTATTTTAGGTGTAGATTGACCCCCTAGCTCAAACTCCATGATCAAAGGTAGCACCTAAGCCATTCTAGCCATCCTTTTTCCTTCACTACAAGAGAGAATAGCATTAGTTTCTTTATCTCAGATTTGGCAAAGTAGAGCATTACTTCTGATGAAAGTGTGAATTAGATAGATGATGCATGAAATCTTGAGTTATGAATTGGTAGAAGAATTTCCTGTTTACAAGTGAATTTCATAGCTAGATGGTTAATTGCAATTACTGTAGTTTCCTTTCTATAGGTAGCATAACTTTGATGTTCTTTCATGAATTGATCCAATAACATTTCCAACTTGGTAGCATCTACAAGTGAGATTTTAAAAGAATTTAATTTTTATACATTAGATCTAGATTTTGAATTGTGCTTTCAATAGTTAATTCCCCCATAACCTAGTAAAAGAATGGTTTTGGAGCCCTAATGATCAAATGGCCTAGTTGAGGGTGGCATGAGTAGAATTCCCTACTGTCACCTCTAAGTTTGTATGAACCCCGAGTTGATAAATAGAGTTGAGGAACCCCTAGGAGTTGAAGCACTCAGTGCAATACCAGGTCTCACCACTAACATCCCTTGACATATCAATGTTTTTCCTCTATCTTGATATTCCCTAAATTTTCATACCTTGTTTCCATTAATTAACATGCCTAAGTGACAAATATTTTATCGACAACTAAATTACATCACATCAAAGCATTATTTTATTAGAAATATCCATGGCAACACTTTGCCACATCTCTCAATATATTGATATCCTAATATCTACCAACTAACAAACCTCGGTAAATAGAAAATTTTTCAACACTTGAAAGAAATATTTCACATTAAAGGATCAAGGATAACTTGGTTTTGCAACAAATTTTAGTGTTATAAATTTTTGTAGTTGATTTCTGGATGTCCCGATATAAAGTGGAATTTTGTGTTTTGCCTTTGTGTTGGTTTTGTTAGTAGACTGCAAGATTTCCATCAAGAGTTGTTTGTCATACTAGGACGTCACTCCATCAGGAGTTTTATGAAGTATATGTGTCCCAATATCCTAGTGCCTAGGCTTGCTAATCAACAATTTAGAGTCCAATAGCTAACAAACAAGATTTCCATCATCCAAAGCCAATGGAATGTGGTTTTGTGGGTACTTTTAGTAACAACAATTTTGCGTTTTTCCTCTAATATTCAGGTATATAGCTAAAACTTGGTGTTCTAACTATTTTGAGGATCTGATAAGTGCATGGACGCATCCTAAGGGTATATAATATAATATTTGTTTGTTATGAGTGCAAATATAAAATGTCAGTTTAAGGAAGCACTAAATTATAAAAGTGTTATCCTGGTAACGTGTAGTCTTGAATTGTGGGTTGAAGGAAGCGTCTGGTTCAAAGTAACATATTAAAATGTGAATGCATCAAGATAGAGAATAGAGAAAAGTTCAAAGAAGAAAAGTGGAGCATTGTATGATAGATTAAAAAGTAGATAATAGACGAGATGAGCATCTCTTGTATGTTGGTTCCTACAAACACTTGCAACCAAGGGGATTGGTGTTTGTCATAGGTTGGTGCCTACAAATTCTTGAAGCTAAGTGGTATATCTTGCTAGTTGGTGACTACAAATTCTTGAAGCTAAGTGGTATATCTTGTTGGTTGGTGCCTACAATGTTTTGAATTTGAATTGATTCATATCTCTCGTAGGTTGGTGACTATAAATTGTTGTAAAAGCATGTTTGTTCCTACAAAGTGTTGGAAATAATACTGAGAGGGGGGGCATGAATCAGTATTATCACATTAATAAAACCTTTTCATTTCCATAATCAGATTCATATATGCTACTTCCACAACTTCTTATGATTAAGTTAATTGATCTTCAATGGTGCATTAGACATTATCAACCATATTATCAGTTACAGATGCAGTAAATGGAATAGATCACACACGATGGGCACACACATGAACACATGAATAAGAACCTAATGCGGGAGAAAACACCTGCTGCAAGTCATCTAATCTTCTTCTTAATTAAGAAAATCCTTTTTAAATATTTGTACTGGTGCAGCCTTTCCCAGTACGGGAGCTACAAGCCCCTTTGCTCTTGTCCTAGCCGATCTATTTACTAGTACGCAGGCTACTACCTGCTACAATGCTCCAAAGATTTCCTTTAGCTCTTGTACTAGCTTAGATACTAGTACATAGGTGCTGACCTAAAATATTCTCTCCTCCAGGTACCACGTTTCATTAATTTTCATACTGGATACACTGAAGCACAACACATAATCTGAAAGGCCACGTTTCATCCAATTTTCATACTGGCCCCAATAACCACATTGAAGCTCATAATCAAACAACCTTCTGAATCACCCAATCACTAGATCAATACTTATACAATGACAGTCATCAATCAGATCTAGTCCATCAGATTACATAAAGATGAGTCATTAAGAACCTGATCCATTCATCCATCAATGTCTAAACATTTAATCAATCACTACTGTTATCAGAACTTAATACCAGAAGTCAGACATCACTTCAATACCCAGAACACAGCAATGATAAACATGGATAGCTACGTAGATTTCATGAGAAGTACGTGCGCATTGTGCCTCACAGACTTCCTGCGTACGTGCGCTCTATGTCCAATGAACTGCTTGCGCCCCTCCACATCTGCAGCGCTTCTGGTCCTGCGTATCTGCGCACCTGCAACGCTTCTATGCCTACATATCTCCGCACTTTTCTTTCACTGGACCTGCGTACCTCCGGGTATAGATAATTTCAAGACTTCAAGAATAACCCAGACTGTCAGATCTACAGATCTGAACATGCGCCCAGGAGATATCAACTCATTAGTAGATCCGACTTGTAGTTCTCATGTTTCTCCTTAATTTAGATCTAGCTCTCTCTCATAACCCATCACCAGAATTTCAGATCTAGCTTCTTAAGGTATTCAACGCAAAAGCATACCCAAGCCAAATGATCTCCTTTCCTTTATATAGGCAAGCTCTTCCTCAAATCCTGGATCATGGGGCTCAATAATAATAATAAAATAAAACAATACCACGGGCCAAAACCATGATAACACAATACCGTCGGCTAAATACCAAGGGTTAAACATAAGGAACCCCACATGTGCGCGCTTTACTGCCTTGAAGTGTGTGCACGGGGGATACGCACCTCATGAATGGGTAACCTGCGTGTCTGGACGCGGTCCCTACACAGCGTACCTGCGGGTACGCATCTTCTGAACTGATCTCCTGCGTACTTCTTAATTTTCATCATATTGAGAGCCTTGAGAGCCCTTGCCATGGGTGTTGCCATCAAGTACAACATCTGTAACATATAACCATACCATAAACATAATGCCAACAATCTCCCCCTTTGGACTTGATGGCAACCTCAAAAACTAAACTACAGCGACATTCTCCCCCTTTGACATCAAGGGCAAAGGGTTATGCTCCCCCTAAGAACATGCTCCCCCTGAATATGAACCAGATCTGCAAAGAAGAACCATAATCCAGCAGACACCATGAATGACCAAGAAGGAGATAGAGACATATTGCAGCTATATTCAGACCAACTCCCATGATCTCCTTTTTTACATCCTCCATAATGCCAACAATGCATTATATTCTCCCCCTGAACCTGTGCCGCAA
>APFE030456025.1:29182-143083 GCA_000404065.3 Pinus taeda | reverse complement strand
CGCCAAATCTCTATCAGAAAGGAGAGGAATCAAACAAGGAAATCAAGCGCAAGACTAAGGTT
Source organism: Pinus taeda (assembly GCA_000404065.3). NCBI lineage: Eukaryota > Viridiplantae > Streptophyta > Pinopsida > Pinales > Pinaceae > Pinus > Pinus taeda. Next base: position 143,021 of record APFE030456025.1, on the reverse strand, counting down.
GGTCTCCTTTGTTCCACTCTTGTCTATTTTCATAAAGGAAAACGAAAGTAGACTTTACTTGTTTGTTTCTAAGATAGCTACCAGTCTTAGTGGGAATAGCAGCATCTGAGTGGACACTATTCACGATAACAGTGCATCCTGAAATTTCCGAGGAATTTATCAAACTTACTATCATACAACAAAACCAGATTGTTTACCTTGAATGTGCACAACTTGATGTGTCAGTCGTGCCATGCCTTTTCACGTTGCTTTTGGAATTGCTGGTGAAATCTAGAGAAAAATAATTTTTCTTCAAGATCATCCAACTGCGCGAGCCTCTCCTCCAGGGTTACGCGATCCATCATACCTGTAAGCATTGCTATGTGTAGACTAGGCACATTTTATTCCATTGGCATTATGACTTCCACTCCATAGACAAGACTAAAGGGTGTCTGTCCCGTTAGTTTATTGCATGTCGTTTGATAAGCCCATAACACTGCAGGTATGTGTAGGTCCCAATCACTTAAATGAGCATTGCATACCTTGGTTAATGTATTTTCAAGCACTTTGTTGAATGCCTCCACTGTCCCGTTAGCCTATGGGTGATAAGGTGTGTTCTTTTGGTGATACACTTGAAATTCCTCCGTTAGTGTGCTGATCGTCTCGTTCAAGAAGTGTGTACTGTGATCACTCATCAATATCTTCGGGCATCCAAATCGTGTCAGTACATGTTCAAATAGAAACTTCATGGCAATCACACCCGTGCAATCCTTCACTAGCTGTGCTTCTGCCCAATGAGTCAAATACTCCGTCGTAGTGATAATATACCTCGTGCCTGTCTTTCCTTGAGGTTTAATGGGTCCTACAAAGTCTATTGCCCACTTTTTGAAAAGTTGCAATGCCATTTGTGGATCCAAAGGCATTTCATCTCTCCATGATGGCCTTATTATTCTTTGACATACATCACATGCCTTACAATATGCTTTTGAATCAAGATGAAGAGTTGGCCACCACAACCCTGCACATAGAATCTTTTTTGTAGTTCCTCTTCCTGCAAAATGTCCTCCCGTGACGCCCCCATGAGCATTCGCAAGGATAATGCTTCGTTCAAATTCAGGTACATACCTTCGTAGTATTTCATCATTCCCCATATTGTATAGAAGCCCATCAATGATAGAGAAATCTACCGTGCGCACCACTAATTCCTTCTTTTGCTAGACAGAGCATCCTTCTGGTGGAGTTCTAGTTGTTAGAAAGTGTATTATATCTTTGAAATTTCCATCTTCTATGCACACAAAAAATAGTTGCGCATCAGGTAATCCTTCCTCCAAACTAGTAGGTTCCTCCTGTCTCAATGCACGATAGGTGGTCTGGTCTTGCGTTCAATTGTCCAGGATTCACAACAACTTCAAATTCATAATCTTGGAACAATAAAATTCATATGCAAATGCGCCCCCCCAATATAGGCTTATTGACCAGGTACTTTAGCACAGAATGATTTGTATACATCTTAAAGTGGCCTCTTGGCAAATAGTCTCGATACCTGGAGTGCATACACCATAGCTAGCCCCTCGCGCTTAGTGGTTGAATAGTTCCTTTCTACTTTAGACAATCTATGACTTGTGAACGCGATAGGGTGATCCAAGCCCTCTCCCTCATCTTGTGTTAGTATTGCCCCTAGCGCTATACTCGATGCATCGACATGTACATGAAACTCTTTCTTCTAGTTCGAGAAGACAAGAATCGGCGCAGTAACCATATTTTCTTTCAATATATCCAAGCTCTTTTTACAGTCATCGTTCCAGCAGAATGTGACATCCTTTTTCAACAATTTCTCCATTGGTGCAGTGATCTGGGCAAGGCCCTTGATAAACTTTCGGTAATATTCCATGTGTCCGAGAGTAGCGCACAAATATTTCACACTCCTCGACGCTTCTAAGTTCAGAATCATCACGATCTTCACAGGGTCTACCATCAACCCTTGTTTGCAAAGCACATGCCCCAATAGATTCTCAAAAGGAATGAGAAATAGACACTTCTAGAGGTTGAGCACGATTTGGCATCTTCGACAGGTATCCAACATTAAGCACAAGCTCGCTACATGGAACTTAACCAACCCAAATACAATCCAATCATCAAAATAGACCTCCAATAACCTATGAATATATTCCTTTAATGCCACAACAACCATGCGCGAGAAGATAGCAGGTGCATTCTTCAATCCAAACGGCATGACAGTGTATTGAAAGCAACCCCACTTAGTTGCGAAGGTTGTCTTGCTCCTATCCTCTGGCATGATTTTGATTTGGTGGTACCCTGAGAACCCATCAGTGAAAGAATATGCTTCCTGACTACCTACATTGTCCAACACTTCATCTGTGAATGGAGTTGGGAATGGATCATGCACACAAGCGTCATTCAATTTTCTGAAATCCACGCATATCCTTATCTCGTCCTTCTACTTCTTCTCTTGCACCACCATTGGGCTCACCCAATCAAATTCTTCCATAGGCTCAATGATGCCTACAATGAGCATTTTGTCTAGTTCTACGTGGACCTTCTCCTTGTATTTAAGATTTAAGCGGTAAGGCCTTTGCTTAACTGACTTCACGTCGAGCTTTAATGTGATCTTCATCACTCCTAGATCTCTGATTATTCCTTTAAAATCTGTAAACTTGGTTGGGAATATGTCTTGATGCTTGCGGAGTAACTCAGTGACCTTATCTACCATTGCATCATCCCAGTAGTCTCTAATATTTGCGAATTTGGGTTCTCCCTCTGTACCAATGTTCAACTGCTTAGTTTTCACCGGCGCAGTTATATCAGGGTTCTCAATCTGTGGTCCTTGATCCTCGTGGTGGCCTTTTGTTTTTGGAATGTTACTATTCCATGGATCTTCATCCTCCTCTTCAGTAGTTACATTATAACATTCTAGTGTGTGACTCATTTGAGTAGCCCATTCAGGCTCAATTAGGTTTAAAGTCTCCCGTGGTATCCTAAAAATGGCTGCTTTTACCTCTTGTAGCACTTCATCAATGTTGTCCCACCCATCCTCAAAACTGAAGGTCATCATAAATCCTTCACATAGGATATCCCATTTACCTGTCCCATGGTGGACCTCTATTTCTATATACCAGGTCATTGGTATAACATCTAGGGTATGACAGAATAGGTGCACCCACTTAGGTTGTGGCTTTTCTCCATAGGCCTGCGTCTACTTGGCTAGATTCACGCACGGATCATCCTGTCCATCATACTTGTCTGTCAGCCACACCTTAGGCTTCCCAAATCATGTTCACATCACTCTCCTACATTCACACCAATAATTAAAGTGTCCTTTGTGCATACCCCACCATCTTGCGGGCATACCACGCAACACCCAGTATGAAACCTGGAAGCATTGCTTTTCTGGCATCTCCCTTTCAAATGCATCCAAGAAGATATCTACCTCATTTAGACCATCATAAGTAGGCAGATTTCTTTCTTCTAACGACACACAGTGCAACGACTGGGTCATCATATTGCAATTCAATGTAGTTACCTCGTGTAATCGATTTTTCCATCGTTCTACTTCTTTGTTGAAATCCAAATTGTAGGAACTCTCGTGCTCCCATGTAAGTTGTCCATCCATGATGGGATTCATCCAGTATTGGTATCATGCTGTTATCTTGTATGTACAATCCAGATCATCATCACTCTCATAGTTGCAGCCTAGTTTCGTATAGGAAGATCCTTCAGTAGGATCTAGGGGTATTATTACGCGTAATGATTTGTTCTCAAAGATCATCTTTCTCTTCTTCAGATTGATTACCCCATTCATATCAGTGGCCCAGTAAATTCCTAGGAGCACAGGATAGTGATTACTATCATCAACAATCTCTATTACTTAAAATCTGCTAGCGCGCTTACTCCCTCAATATCCACGGTTACTTCCTACAATCACCCCATGGGTACAATTTTTTGTTGATTCACCATTCTCAGTTGAATAGAAGGCCATTGCAGTGAATGTCTTCCCATTCACTCCCATGTCTGATTTGGTAGAACATTCGCATCTGATCCCAAATCCTGAATGACTTGATCCATCTCGTATTCTTTGATATGCACGGTGAGTCTCATTTCACACCCCATCCTTGTTTTATGTTTTCTAATCTTCCAGATTAGCCACTGTTCTCCTGGCACGTCCCAATGCATATGTTGATGAGTTCCTGTAATCATTTCACAACTTTACTGTCGCACAGTAACTTCATACAGGTTTCCAGGAAATTTGTGAGCATGGAGGGGTCCATCTCCAGCTCAGGCTTATCTTTGCTTTCTGAAGTGGAGGCCTCATCGAAGCTCTTCTTAGCTTCCATGAAGGTTTCCCGAGTGCACTCCAAATCAAACTCAGCTTCCTTCACCGGGGCTTTGCAAACCCAGGAACTGTCTTCCGGTTGTTTTCCCTCATCATCTCCCGCTGCGATTCCACTTCGGAGCACTATATTTATGTTCAGATCTTCCTTTCACGACTCAGACCTCATCATATGCAAGTTGTAAGTCAGGGGAGGTGGTAGCAGTCATTTGTGATGGATCCTAGCTATCAGCGTACGAAAATATTCTGTTTCATGATCAAACAATGTTCAATACTTGCACAACAGGTATGCTAGATTAGTGCAGTCACGGGTATAGTGTCCTGGTCCTCCACAATTATAGCAAATCAACTATCCCCGACCTCTACCAGGTCCTCCTCCACCTCGGCCTCGTTCGCACCCCTAAAATCGTGTCTGTGCCATCCCTACATTCTGGTCAAGTGGTCGCGTTTTGGCCTGAACCCGGTGGGCAGGAGTTATATCCATCATCAATTCATAGCTCCTACAAGTTCGCTCATCATGTCCCACTGACCTACAAAAGTTATAGAACAACTTTTGTAGAGTTTGCGTTTACTTCTGTAACAAGTGGCAGTTATCCATGGCATGTTTTTCGGCTACCTGAAAGATAACGCACCACAAAGCAGGCACCGTGCAAGGTCCTGCTTGAGTTTTCAGCCTTAAAGGCATCAGTCCTGCTCTTGCAAGGTAATTTGTAAAGACCAGGTAGTGGTCTTTTTCATGACCCTAACTCTTGCATTTCACGCACCACCCTTCTTCGCGCACTTATGGTCGCACCATCCTATCCTGCTTTTAGTTTTGCATCTCAAGGCACAAATTCTTCAGCTGCACATGGATCTACTGAACTCCAAGATTAGGATCTTGCATTGGGGTCTCATGTAGTCTCATGGCAACCTCCAAGGCTTCTGCCTAAGTGTTTATCTTCTTCTGTGACAACGCACTGCTTAAGTGTGGTAGTAGTGAAGCTACAAACCACTCGCGATGCTGTCCATTTATCAAATTCATGTTGGCTTCACGGATCCTACATTTCAGCCTCTGATCTAACTCCCAAGGTGTCTTACCTAGTAGCATCATGATTTATTTGAATCCAATGATTAACTGCGCTTTAGATTTAGGCCTATTGAATTCCCTATTCAGTGCTTCTTCGATGTCCACTACTCTCGAATTCAGGTTATCGTTGGAGTACTTAATATACCAAGTCAATGCACGATACTGCAAGGCACTAACCAATGTTGCTTTATTTATATGTTCATCTGTAGCACCTTGAGCTTCCCATACAGCCTTCACTATGAACTAGAATTGGTCCAGATCCTCATTTCCCAAGCCTTTGAACAATGGAAACTTCACTGTGTTCGCCATACTGAATCACGGTGGTGGTGGGGGTGGCATGGGAGAAGATGGAGGTGATGGTGGTGAAGCCGACGGTGGTGTGGTTAGAGGCGTGTTACAGATCCATTTGGGCACATCAACCTTAACATAAAAATTAGTACTATTAGGGCCCATCAAACCCTAATTCAGTTGTTACATTGCCTAAAGAAGTCAACCATAAGAATGCCTAGCTTCCCAAGAAGTTCCATGACTGAAGTGATCCAAAAACTACCTCTAAGAAGATTAGCACAGAAAGGCCTTTGTTAGGGTGCACTGCAGTGTAGTCCATACACTGCTAGGGTGCTATGCAATGCATTTGAGCCCTCTTTGTATTGCGCTAGGTGAATTTGAGCGAAATTGCATTGGGGTTTGGGAATATTCTTATTCATTGATGCATCTAGAAGTTTCCCAATTTTATCTACTCCTTTGAGCTCAAATTTGGATGAGATAGGGAGTTAAGGAACATCAATCCCTTTATCCCTTCCTCCATGGAACTAAATCCTAAGTTTGGGAGGGCATTCATTATCACCATTTATGGTATAACTTCCTTCATTCACCTATAAAAAGACCACTCATCTATGTGATCAGGGGCTAGAAATCATTGAATTATAGAGATATGTTATTATTATGAGACTTGAGTTGATTTCAAGTATTGTAATAATGTCAAAATGTCTTGCTTGTGATGAGGAGAGGATGGGATTGATCTAGAGGAGTGATGTTGAATCAAGAAAATTGGGTTGTAGCTCTTCCTTTTACTAATAAAGTGTTCAAATATTTTTCCATATGCTTGTGTTATTCATTGATGCTTTCATATGTGTACTATGTACTTTATTCCATGCTATTTTTAATCAATAAATCATTATCATATGTTTTGATTGATTTTTGTCTTCTGTCTATGTGCAGGTACTCTTCAAGTACATTAAGTATGGAAAGGAGCAATTGAATTGGTCAAGGGAGATAAGGAGTAAGCGAAGGCTTCAGGTAGGCTTCTTTACCTCTTATTTAATCTATTGGTCATAGAAAAAGTAGAGAATGCTTTGCACTGTTGTCATAGACTTAGCTACTAGTCTAGGGGTTTAAGCATTTATCCGTAGACACTAAAAATTCCCAAAACAAATTGGTGAATCCGCTGGGGAGAAATCATCCATCTTAGTAGCTTATCAGCCTCTTAAGACATTTCTACATATTGTACTTTTGGTCATTGATTGAATTTCAGTCTTCTTTCATTGAAAATTGAGTCAAAAATGTGTCAAAATTGCCTTTAAAATGGCTTGCTGTCACCAGCGCAACCCAATGAAAGACACAGTGCATTGCAATGCGCTTCTCGCATAGAACCAATTCACTGAAGCATATTGTCTCTCACTGCTACCTGCGCTGATCCCTTAAGGGTCAGTTTCCCATCTAGGAGCTGAAGTTTTTTACCAATTTTCTCTTGTTTGAATGATTTGTTGAATGTCAATGATGACTTGTCTCTGAAAATAGTTTTTCATCTCCTTACCTGGCCCTACTTAGAATAGGATTGATAAATGTTTCTTATGTATTTACTTTGTCATTTTCAATCTATAGTCGAAAGTTAGTTTTCTGGTCGATTTATCTTTAGTGAAAGAAAGTGTCGTAAAATTGTGTTTTCCTTTGAAAACTGAATTGTCGTAAAATCTTCATTCATGAAAGATCGATTGATTGATGTATGCATATGATTAGTCCTTTCACTTAAAGTGTAGTAATTCCTCATTTATTTGAAAATGAAAGTGTTGTAAAGTATTCCTTTCCTTGAAAAGAAATTGTCGCAAAATATTCATTTTTATGAAAAGAGTTTATTGATCGATTGTGCATTAGTTTTCCTTTTTGTTCATTCACATTAAGGGAAATCGAAAAGAAATACATGCATGTTGCATTGAAAAAGTTTGAGTGCGTTGATAGGAATAGTGTAGGGAATTTAAATTTATATTGTGCTCTTTTCTCTTTGATCAAAATAAATATGATTGCTTTATCCCTAAGTAGCTAGGATTTTCATCGTTAAATTGAATGGAAAGAATTCTTATCATGATAGTTACATTCCTAGGAATGTTAGAATACATCACGCGGTGAACTTGAAAGGAAAATTCCTAAGCAAGATCAACTTAAAATAAACATTAATTTACCTAATGGAGCATTGTCATTAACGAGAACATTTAGGGGTTCTAGGCTAGAGACGTGTTCTGGCGTCGTAAAAAAAAGCAGCTATTGTTAACTTGTCTGCAATACATCCCGAGTGCGATACCTCATTCCACGTATGTGAGTATATCATAGCTCATCCACATACCTTTGGGTATATAGGGCGGTGTTACAACACATAAAGTATATGGGAATGCTCTCGCTGTGCGGTTTTGCATTAGAAAGTGCTTATGTGGACTGGGACTCCACGTACCTTCAGGTATATATGGGACAACTCTAGGTTGCTATCCATCCTTAAGTAACCAAGTCGGCCGCCTTGTAAATTGTGATACACTAAACACAATATTTAGGGAGATTTCCTTCCTGTACTTCTTGGTTTGCCAGGAGGTATTCTGCAGTTCACAGTTGCTTGGTAAACCTTTCTGCCTATTATACCCCTTTTTGTTTATTTATTTTTTGATAATAAAATTAATCAACAATCATGGAGGAACATCAACCCTTACCCCATCAATCATGGAGAACAATGACCAAACCACCTTTGCCTCCCAAAGCAACACCAATTCGGGTAAAGTGGTCTCACTTAACTGAGTCTAGTACATCAAAAACTCCTAGTTCTTCAGCTGAGTTACCTGAATCATCTATTTCGGTAAGTACAGAGACTCTAGTTACTCCAATTATTTTTGGTACATCCATTCTTGAAGAGGAAGTTTCACAATTACCTGAGGACATTAGCACTGATCCTAGTGAAATAACATTTGAAGTTGTTCAACCACAAGTTGATTCTCAACTTGAAATTGCTCAACAAGAAACTACTTCTGAACTTGAATCAGTTCAACCAGAAGTTAATCCAGAATCTATTCTAGTTCAAACAAAAGTTACGTTTGAACTTGAAGTTGTTCAAGAACCCCTTACTGAAACTGTTGTTCATTTACTCGAACATCTGGACTTCAAATTTGAACATTCAGAAGTTGTTACTTTACAGGAAGGCTATCAACCATATACCCCTCAGAAATTAGTAACTATTGAAACTTAACCTTCATCAACACCGGAAATATTTTACGGAACTGAAGGTGAAGTTGTTCCACCAAGTTCAATTGTTATAGATGAGGAATTGGAAGAATATTCCACACCCAGAACCCCATTTCACTTTGGAACTGGACTTTATATTTACCCTAATACTCCCGCTTTTTTCGCTTCATTTGATCCTACTTCTTTTCAAGTACCCGTTGAATCTTTAGGACAACTTTTGGGTCAGTTAACTATGGCTAAACAACCGTTAACATCCCAGACTGTATCATCTGATGCAGCTGCAACTGAATATTATGTTGTAACCTCTTCGATGTTTTCTACCACACCTAAGTCGCACTTGTATGGTGAATCGTCCATCCCGATTAGTTACTAATCATTGTTTGGAACCCACTCAAGGGTTGCTTCTACACCATGGTCATCACCCATGTCCTGAACTAGAATTTTTCCTGGTTATTCTCTAATGGGAACTCAACAGTTTGATCCAACATATCAGTATCAAGTTGCGCAATCTGGTCAACAAAGACCTATGTATCCATTAAATACTGGATTTCCACCATATGGAGAGTAATATGCTTATTCACCGTATCCTCCTTATTCCCGAGGACTACCATATGGTAATATCCCACAATATTCATGTTAATATGGAATTAGAGTTTGTTAATGGAAGCTAACAATGCCAGTTCAACCAAGGCTTGTGTATCCAACACAACCAATGTGAACTGTGTCAGCTATTCCCACTACACCTGTTGTTACTACTGTACCATAGTCACAAGTTCAAACTATTGTATCACAACCTGTTCAAACTGATCCTTCTACCTTGCAATCACAAGTTTCAAGTTAAGAAGTTCAAGTTCCTCAAGTTGTTGTACAACAACCACTTGTTTCTAGAGTTCAACAATAACCTCAGGTTAGTGTACCCTTATCTAGACTGATCCAAACTTACACTGGTATAGTTTATTCACAACGTGGCCAACCTTTCATTGCTGGACAACAACAACCGTTAAATCCACAATAGTTGTACCAACAAAAACAACAGTTGATTCAACAACTATGGCAACCTCAATTTCAACAACCCCAATTCCAGCAATTCCAACCCCAGTTTAGACTTGTTTCATAGGCTCAACCTGGTTTTGGTTAATCTCAACCTTACCAAGGTCCTGGTCAATAAGGTTTTGCAGGTTATGGACAACCACACATTCAACTTGGCTATGAACAACCACCTTATACTGGTTTTGTTCAATAAGCATACCAAGGTTACCAAATGCAGATGCCCTATGTCGGTATGCAAAGACCTATTGCTCAGGCAATTCCATCATATCCTGGGTATGCTCAACCTAACTTGAATCGATAGTTGCCATTTTTAACAACTTTAGAATTACCAGATTTAAATCAGCTCACTAATGATCCAATCTTATATGCACCTTGATGGCCGATAATTCTGCATAAGTTACCATCCGACATTCCGAAGTTTAACGGGTATCCTGAAGAAGACCCATCAAATCATGTTATGACCTTTCATTTGTGGTGTTCATCAAACTCCTTAAATGACTTTTCTGTCAGACTTCGTCTTTTCCAAAGAACACTTATTGGTCTAGCTGCTAAATGGTACATTAAATTACCAAGAGCTTCTTTCGATAACTTCACCACTTTAGCCACTACTTTTTTGACCCACTTCCAGTTATCTATCAGATACGAGAATGGAACAAAACTCCTAACCAACTTTAAACAGGCTACTGCTAGCCATATATCATATCATATTCATGAGTGGCGGTGTCATCGTCAAATAGTTAAGACGTATGTTCCCGATCAGCTTTTAGATGAGTGGTTCATAAAATCCTTGTTGCCATCAATCACCGAGGGTGTGGCAAAAGGTCGAGTTGTCACAGAAGAGCAAGTCACTAATCGTGCCCAATACTTGGATTTGATTTACACACAATCCAACACGCTTTATGATAAAATTCCTAATGCACCTTGACCAACTTTCACTATTCCACCACCTCCATAGTCGAGTAAGGACTCTCATGTCGTCGATGGTGTGATCGGTTCTTCAAGCACATAGTCAGCAGGAAGACCATCTGGTCAAACTCTTGCTGTTTCCAATCAAACTACCAATGCATCAGAAAATAATCTTGCCTCCAAGATTAATGTTGAGTCATTTGATAAAGGCAAAAATCCAAAGCAACCAACAGGCAAAAAAAGGGAAGAATAAAAAGAAACAAGAAAATTCCCCTCCAGAGAAATCATCTGATTCCTCTACTTCGGCAAGGGAACCTCGTTATCCATGTCTAATATGTAATGACGAGCATTATATAAGAGATTGTCTACATCACTTTGAGGTCTCTAAACTTTTAAAGACTTCAAACACATTGAATGTGTTGACTGATCCATTTCCAAACCCGGGGACACATTTGGTTGCAATAGGCAATGCTTCCACATCCCAAGTAATCATGTTATCCATCACAAAGCCACAAAATGAAGTTTTGGTGTTAACAAGAAACAAATATTATGGAAATCTATCATTGTCGAATAATCAGGCCATTGATCAACCTAATCCTTCGACCTCGACTTCATACAAATTTGTTCCACCCATTGTACCTGAATTGACAATAAAACCACCAAAGGGAGTTGTGCACAAATCGAAATTCAACCCTCGGGCTCGAGTAGCTCAAAACTATAACATAGTAGAAGGCCTTTCTCAATCACCTTCCGCTATGTTGACACTCGAAGTGTTGCAAAACTATCCCTCCCAGAAATAGGATTTACTGTCAGCAATATGCGAAATAGATCCTACGAATTCAAATCTTGTGGTTTTTAACCATGCCGGATATTCACCAGAGTTATCGGTGCAATTATCTTTTCTAATCCAAGTAAAAGCTCTCAATAAGAATGTTCACCAAACTATTATTGACAAGGGGGCATCTACTTTCATTATGTCCATGAGCTACTGGAAAACACTTGGTTCACCACCATTATCACGATCACCAACCACATTGAAAGCTTTTGATGGAAGAACATATACTCCATGTGGGATTTTGAGTAACCTGCAAATCGAACTAGGGGGAAAAATGGTTATTGTTAAAGTTGAGGTAGTTGGCGGACCCCTCGATAATTTTTTTTTACTAGGAAGGCCTTGGGTATATGCTATGGCTACTATGGTTTCCATGTACTTTCATACTATTACGTTCCCTTCTAAGGGTGGAATCACAGTTATTGATCAGCTAGCATTCTTTGACAATAGTTCACAGGCTATGGGAAGCATTCCATTGGTACACAGACCCCCACTGTCACTTCAAAGTGTTGGAGTAGGTCTCTTTAAAGATCCTTACCTAATGGGCACTTTTACCCTCCTCTCACCATCTGATTTGGTGGAAGTGGCAAGAATAGAGACTTGCAACATGATTTCCTCCACCTCATTTGATTTAAGGAGGATTTCCAACCAAGTTGAAGATGATAGTAATATGGAGGTGTTGCTGTTAAGCCCCTTTGAATCATCATAGCAATCAATCTTTCAGGCTTGTGCAGCAAACCCAAATCTGCACTCAACTTTTGTATGGGTAAATAGGTCGTTAGAATATGGTACCTCTTCAGATCCTTTTTCACGTATACATTCTACGGATGAGGGAATCATCCAATCAATGATGATAGGAAAGGAACCATGGGAAGATTTTCATCATCATTCCAATCTTCCATATGACATCGAGGATTATTCCAATGAACCAAACCACCCATTAATCGTTGATTTCTTGTCGAATTCCATTAGAGAAGATACTGTAGATTCTGAGCATAATTTTTCAATCATAGAAGAAACAATTTCTATAAACATTTCAACCAAGCCTAACATTGTAGAAAACATTCTTGTCAAACCAGTACGATAGCGGCTTTGACCTGTTCATCCTAAGAAATCCGTATTATAGCGGCTTGTACCCTTATTCAAACCAGTATGATAGCAACTTGTACCCTAATGTCAAACCAATACGATAGCGGCTTCGACCTGTTCATCCTAAGAAAGTTGTTGCTATTAAAGCAGAGGTTGAAATTTTTTTGCATGTTGGCTTCATTTTCCCTGTACCTCTTACTGACTGGGTATCTAACATTGTTCCAATTATGAAAAAACAAGGGACAATCTGAGTGTGTGTCGATTATAGGGATGTAAATCAAGCATGTCCAAAAGACAATTATCCTACACCCTTTATTGGCCAGATTATTGACGAATGTGCCGGATGTGAAATCTTTTCATTCATGGATGGATTTTCTGGCTATAATCAAATCAATATCCGCCCACAGGACCAATCCAAAACAACTTTTATTTGTCCGTGGGGCACATTTTCCTATTGAAAGTTACCTTTTGGTTTGAAGAATGCAGGGGCTACATTTCAGAGGGAAATGAATTATGCCTTCCATGACATCAAGCACATTGTTCAACCTTATCTTGATGATTTACTTTCTCATTCACAAAAGCGGACTGATCACCCGCAACATTTAAGAGCAATATTTTTATGGTATTGACACTACAATATAAGACTTAATCCACACAAGTGTGTATTTTCTATTGGCACTGGTCGATTGCTTGGATTCATGGTCTCAAAGGATGGAATTCGACTCGATATAATTAAGGTTTAGGCAATCCTTGACTTGCCTGCACCTTCAAACTTGTTACAGTTACAAAGACTTCAAGGGAAGGGAAAATTTATGAGGAGATCATTCCAAACTATGCTGAATTGGCTAAAGGTTTTACGCATATATTGAAGAAAGAGGTACCCTTCCATTGGGATTAGGTTGCGTAAGCTTCCTCTGATGCTCTTAAATATTCCCTGATTAGAGAATCATTAATGTATGCCCCAAACTATCAAAAGGACTATTACCTGTATCTCGCCATTGCAGATACAACCATTGGCATGGTTTTAGTCCAAGAAGAAAGTGGAATTGAACATCCCATTTATTACTTGAGTTGTAATCTCAACAATACAGAAAGTAAGTATTATTATGTCGAAAAGTTAGCTTTGGCAGCCGTTCAAGATGTGCAGAGATTTCGTCATTACATCCTCCTCCGTAAAACTACCATTATATCGGATTGCAACCCTATGACATATATTTTGTCACGTCAATTGCTAGGGGCAAATATTCCAAATGGATAGTAATTTTGCAAGAGTTTTATTTGGAGTTCATCAATTCTAAATCAAATAAATCTCTTGTCTTCACCGAGTTACTTTGCGATCTTCCCTCATCCTCCAATGATTCAACATTAGAAGCATCAATCGTGGATGAGTCTCTGTTTCTTATCTCATCAAGTGATCCATGGTATGGAGATATACTGATCTATTTGTAGACCCAAGCTTTCCAGCCTAATACATTGCGCTTTGAACAACGATGTACTCAACACCAATCCAAAGATTATCTGATCCTTGGTGATATGCTTTATCGTCGTCGTGTCGATATGATTTTACATAGGTGCCTCACTCGTGAGGAAGCTGAAAAAGCTTTAAATGAATCTCATTCAGGTGCTTGTGGTGGACATTTATCTGGTAACGCTACTGCACAGAGAGTTCTCCGTGCTGGTTACTTCTGGCCAGACATATTCAAAGATTGCATTATTGTTGTCAGAAGTTGCCATGCTTGCCAGATATTTGACCCAAAAACCAGATTACCACCTGCACCACTACATCCAGTCATTGTTGTTGGCCTATTCGCCAAATGGGACATTGACTTTATGACATGTAATCGCACCTCGGCTGAGGGGGCATGGGTATATTATAGTCGCCATTGACTATTTTACCAAATGGGCGAAGGTGATGCCAACATTGAACAACAGTGGCGAAACGACTGCTTTATTTTTCTTCAACCATGTGGTTGCTAGGTTTGGTGTACCACAAGCCATAGTTACAGATCATGGATCACATTTTCACATTCACATGATGGTTGAGTTGACCTCCAAGTTAGGATTGTCACATCATAGTTCTACTCCATACTACCCACAAGCTAATGGACAAGTTGAGGCTAAAAACAAAGTCCTTAAGTGCATGTTGCAAAGAATGATTGGAGTTCATAAAATAAATTGGCATTTAATCCTATACTCGGCTTTGTGGGCATATCGAACCTCGGTGAGAAATGCAACCAAATTTACACCCTTTCAGTTGGTGTATGGTTTGGAAGCAGTCTTTCAAACTCACGATTGACCTGCTACCCGACACTTCTAAAGAAGAAGCATGTTTCTTGGAGTTAATCCATCTGGATGAAACCCGTCGTGATGCCGCATTGGCTAATGAAGTGCATAAGAAATGTATTAAGGCGCAATATGATAAAAATGTCAAACCTTTTGTCTTCTCTGAAAGTGACCTGGTCTTGCTTTACGATTAGGAATCTGAAAAACTTGGTGCGAGAAAATTTGAACCGCTTTGGATAGGCCCTTATATTGTTAAGCCTGTTTTGACAAAAGGTGCCTACAAGTTAGTAGACTATGATGGGATTCAATTGTCTCAACTCCGAAACGGGCTATACCTTAAATGTTACTATGCTTAGTTAAGTGTAGTAAAACTCACTGTATATATGCTTTGATTGCATGTGTGTGTGTGTTTCTTTTAGAGTTCTTATTTGGTTAAGTAATCCACTTTGAATTTGTTGCAGATGTCAAACTTTTCAGAACCATTTGTTGGTTACGTTGTTGCGGCTAGTTGTAGTACGCAAAATCTATCGTCTGTAGCATGGGCCATTTTCACTCTAAGCGGCAAATTAGTGAGTTTTAGAGGGATTTATATTGGTCGATAAATGAACAATATCACTGAGTATAACACGTTGATTGAACTTCTCTATGATGCCATTTCAATTGGCATATGCCGAATCATCATTAGGCTAGACTCACAACTCGTTGTACTACAACTTACTAGTGTTTATACTGTCTGAAACCCAGAAATTCATCGCATGTTCCTTAGAGTTTGTATTTTGGAAAGGTATTTTTATTTTATTCAATATCATCATGTTTCTAGAAATCTAAACATATTAATTGATTCTATAGCAAATTATGTGTTAAATTGACATTTGCGACATATGTAAAGTAAACATTTTCAATTCACATCATCAGTTGAATAGGATTGCATCACATAACCATAATAAAACTCTGAAAGTAAAATAGATAGTTGTTTTAAAAGTCTTTACAAATAGTTTTTGCCCAAGACAAAAATTGGTCATCTGACCCAAAAACTAAAAATGTATGCAGAAAACATCTAAGTAAACTAGTGGTGCTAATGATAACAGGTCACAACCTGTGCTATCATGCATAAAAGTCTCATCCAACGACTCGGCACACCAATGGTGTGGCACTGCAGTCACATAGGAATCTCCTCGATCTAGACATCTGTAATGCCTAGGGTCAAACCCTCTATGTGGTCCTGTAGCTCAGCCAATGTCTCGGCTAAATTTTAGTCTCGGAGAACTGCTTTCTCAACAGGTCTCTGTGCTGGCCCACCTACCACTTGTTGGTGTCCTACAGGTCAAACACGTCCAACATCTGCATACATAAAAAATTATTTTGTTTAGTCTTGGAGTTAATAAAAAAATACAAAAAAGTAGAAACTTTAAAATCAAAAAACACTTTGGTCAAACAATTTACCAATAGCACCCCACTATGCTCCAATTGGTAACATCAAGTCTGGATCTACACAGAAATCTATTCCTAAATATGGATACTCTGCAATGGTCATATCCTATCAATCAAACCACTCAAAGAATGCAGGGTAAATGAGATCAATGACTGACTAACATGCCTAACCATAAGATCTACCCATCTCTACATCCATGGATCCCTAGGTCTAGATACACCCAGTGAAACAAGTTGTGGCTGCATAAGTCAAATTCTCTCCAAGGCAAAAGAAATCAGGATTGACCCATAACCAAAGTTATTTTTCTTTCTTCTTTTCACCTTAATCAGTTGTTCCTTCGTGGATGAAAGTATTGCCTCGCACCGGTTGAATAATTTTGGCTCTAAACACTCTAAAGCATACTGCATGTATGATCTGTTTGCCAAGTGTAGTGTCGTGATGCCAGCCAATTTGGCAATGGTAAAGAGGATCGTTCTCAATGCTAAATTACCAACATCCCTGATGTTAATCTTTCCATCTTTGCTAGGTTGTGCACCTTCCCAACAGAACTATCGTATGTAGTCTCTCACTAATTCACCCCCTTTGGCAAATCCAGATAGTGAGATGGGGGCATCCCGCCTCAACAGTCTAGTCAGAAAGTAGATGTCATCGATGGTAAATGGGATCAATTTGTCCCTAATGTGAAAGGCCTAATTAATAGGATCCCATGAACAAACAAGGAACTGTAAAAGCTCAATCTTCTGCCGCATGCTAGATAGTTGAAAATACCTGACTAACTTGCAATTCCTTAGGGCCTCAACTGTACCCTAATTATTTAGGGAAATCATATCTTGTTCTTTGTGCTCTCCTTCTCTCCTTATAATCGTCATTTTGATCCAATGAATGCCTAAAATACAACCATTAAACAAATTAGGATCCATTTCTTGCAAAAAACAGAGGAAAATTTGGGAGAAAATAGCTGTGTGAAGTTGGGTTTTTGTGCCCAGCGCACCCCTGCCTTAGAGACAGTACGTTGCAATGCATGCAGATTTCTATGTGTGTGCAATGCAACACATATTTCGATGATGAAAAGGAGATCTTCTTCAATTTGATGCATAAGCATAGCTATTACCCAACCTAGAACTCCTTGAACAACCTATTTCAATCAACATAGCTCTTCTACCTGTCCTGTGCTGCTTTCAATTTCTGCTTGATTACCTGTATTTCCCACTCCATGTCTTCCAACA
Source organism: Pinus taeda (assembly GCA_000404065.3). Lineage (NCBI taxonomy): Eukaryota > Viridiplantae > Streptophyta > Pinopsida > Pinales > Pinaceae > Pinus > Pinus taeda. The sequence continues at coordinate 125,309 of APFE030456025.1, read as the reverse complement.
TGTCTGGTCCAATCAACACCCAAATAACTAGATCACTCCAACTGATGGGAGTATTACAACTCCGCTCATACAATGCCTCAAATTTAATCATCCTCAGTGACTCTTGGTACCCATTGTTGTAAGCGAACTCTATGAGTGGAAGACACTCTTCCCACTTTCATTGTTGATGCATCACATACATCCTCAACATGTCCTCTACCCCATTCATATATTATCCCAGTCAATTCCTAGGAGTGCAGGGTAGGGATTGATGTCATCCACAATCTCTATTACTTCAAAATACACCTATGCCCTTGCTCCCTCAATATCCACGGTCACCCCCTGCAGCCGCCCCATGGGTATGATCTTCTGTTGATTTTCCATCCTTAGCTGAATCAGAGACCATTGTAGTGCCTGTCTTCGCATTCACTCTCAAGTCTGCTTTGATAGGACATTCGCGTTTGACCCCCGGTCCAAAATGACCTAATCCATTTCATACTCTCCTATTTGTGCAGTCAGTCTCATCTCCCATCCCGTCCTTGTCTTATGTTTGCCAATTTTTTGTACCATTCACGGCTCACTTGGCATGGTTCTAGCGCATCTATTGATGAGTTTTTGTAGAAATTTTACAGCCTTATTGTCCCGCAGTAACTTTATATAGGTTTCTAGGAAAGTTGTGGGTATAGAGGGGTCCATCTCTGACTCAGGATTATCCTTACTTTCTGAAGTGGAGGCCTCAGAGAAGCTCTTCTTAGCTTCCATGAAGGCTTCTTGAGCATGCTCTAAATCAAACTCAACCTCTTTTGTGAGGGCGTTGAGAACCCATGTACTGTCTTCTAGCTGTTTCCCCTTGTCATCTCCCATCGCGATCCCACTCCGGAGCACTATATTTATGTTTGGATCTTCCTCGCGCGGCTTAAACCTCATCATCTACAGGTTCTCAGTCAGGGGAGGTGGTAGTGCCCCTTTGTCACGTATCCTAGCTATCAGCGTAGGACAATCTTTCATTTCATGATCAAACGACATGCAATACTTGCACGACAGATGCGTTGGATTAGTGCAATCATGGTCATAGTGTCCTGATCCTTCGTAATTATAGCAAATCAACTCTCCTCAACCTCTACTAGGTCCTCCTCCACCTCAGCCTCGTCTGTGCCCCTGAAATCCTATCCGTGCCATCCATGCATTTTGGTTAAGGGGACATGTTTCAGCCTAAACCCAATAGGCAGGAGTTCTATCCATCATAAATTCATAGCTCCTGCAAGTACGTTCATCATGCCCTACCGACCTACAAAAGTTGCAGAACAACTGTTGTGGTGCTTGCACATACTTCTGTAGCAAGTGACAATTATTCATGGCATGTTTTCCGGCTACTTGAGAGATAACACACCATAAATTAGGTGCCACACTAGGTCCTGCTCAAGCTTTCGGCCTTAAAGGCATCGATCCTCCTCCTACAAGGTAATTTGCAAAGACTGAGTAATGGTATTTGTCATGACCCTGAATCTTGCATTTCAAGCACCATACCTCCTCACATACCTCTGGTTGAACCGTCTTATCCTGCTTCAGACTTTGCATCTCAAGGCACAGATTCTTCAGCTGCACATGGATCTACTGGACTCCTAGATTAGGATCTTGCAATAGAGTCTCATTTAGTCTCATGGCAATCTCTAAGGCCTCTGCCTAGGTTGTTATCTTTTGCTGCGACAATGCACTCCTTATGTGTGGTAGTAGTGAAGCCAAAAACCATTCATGATGATGTCCATCTGTAAAATTCATGTTGGCTTCATGAATTATACATTTCAACCTTTGATCTAGTTCCCAAGGCATCTCACCTAGTTGCATCACGATCTCTTTGAATCCCACAATTGACTGTGCCTCAGATTTAGGCCTGCTAAATTCCATATTTAGTACTGCTTGGATGTCTACTACTCCAGCATTCAGGTTATCATTAGAATACTTAATATACTAGGTTAGTGCATGATCTCGCAGAGAAATAACCAGTGTCGCCTTCTTTATGTGGTCATCTATAACACCTTGAGCTTCCCATACAGCCCTCACAACGAACCATAATTGGTTCAAGTCCTCATTTCCCAAGCCTTTGAACAAAGGTAACTTCACTATATTTGTCGTACTGAACCATAGTGGAGGCGGAGGTGGTACGGGTGAAGTTGAAAGCAATGGTGGTGAAGTCGGAGGTGGTGTGGGAGGAGTTGGTATTCGCGGGAATCCTTGTCTTTTTAACTGAATAGCACTTCACAAAGAAACCTTCACTATCCATTCTTCGTCTCTTTGCAAAGGTGAAATCAAGGGGATATACTCCAGACCCTTATTTCCTTTGTTCCTGTAAGTTTTTCCACTTCGCGCAGTCCCAAACATCAAGGTAGTTGCATAACCTATTTTTTTCACAACAACATTTTAATCCAAGTATTCAAAGATTTTACGTACTTACCTTGCAGTCCTTTTAAAAAGCATCTCTTTACCTTGCTATAGCTGACTGAGGTGTCGACCGCAAATTCAATCACAAATCCTCCTATGATGTGATCAAGCCAATGATCGACATCATGGGTGATCTTATCCTTTGATGCTTCCAACTGTCGCACTAGCTTTGGGTCCACACAATAGGACCGTTAAGTTTCCACCTTCCTTGGCTATCTGCTAGCTTCACGATCCACTCATATAGCTCAACTAGAAAGGAGGCGAAAAAGATTTCATGGATCTCATATATAGGTAACTATCCAACCACTATTCTTTTGACATTTGCGGGTTTCTGTTCTCCTGTGCCACGAATTCGTGGATCTTTCTATCCAACTAGTCTATAAGCTCCTTCTTAGTTGGAATCCAGTGATACGACATCACACATCTCTTATGAAGATTTTGGTCCCGACAAGGGAACTGTTTGTTGGCTTAAGGGGGCTTGACCTAGGTTCAATGTTAGTTAGCCAAACAAATCCCTACACGACTGGTCATTTCGGCATCAGCCCGCAGAGCGTGGACTGAAGTCTCATCCGAAGCAGTATGGGGGGATGTTGGAACCAAGTTTCCACACCCTTGAGATGGATGTGATGTCGGTTTATTCTAGCTATACCTGCCTTCATGCAGGTTTCTTAGCCCTCTCTTCCACCCTTCAGTACCTTCGTGAAAGGGTACAATTGGTTTTTGCACAGCCCTAACCTGTGGCTCAGGCACTTTCGCACTGCTAGGGCAGTGAACTATGATATCTTCCAAACTAGGCTAAGTGTTTTACTTATCTTATTAACCGATCTTAGTTATCATTGCGTAAACAGATGTTCTTACTTGTGTTCACTTAACCAGCACATTTACATACATTGGCGCATCATATAAGCATTATAAGTGAAATTCATACCCAACATAACAAGATGCATAAATAGGAAATAAAGATGCATAAATTGTAGAATACTTCTCTTTATTGATAATTCCAAACGATTACAGACTTGACCCGCCCTACGCACTCAGCTACATGGGTCCGCACACTTAGCTATGGACTTCTACCCAAGGCCTATGTGCACTCAACTGCAGAGCTGCTACCTACACTACAACATAAGACTTAGACTTCTTGCCCTAAGGCTATGACTCTCTTCGTCGTATTATTGCTATCAAACCACTTAGAGATTAACTCTATTTATATAATCCCATGGTCTATGGACCATGGTTAGATCTTTTACAGTCGACATTACATTTCCAAAATAAGGGTAGACAACCCTATGACTCTTTAACACCTACGTGCTTCGTGACCACAAAATGGGGAGTCTTTACACTTGGATTAAAAAATTTGGCCAAAATATGGGCTTTTAGCCCCAAAACTACCCTTGGGGGATCCTGCGCCCAACAAGCCCCCAACACAAACATCATGACTTGCCCTCCAGTAAATCTGCAGGTTTGGAGATCTTAGCGCGAAGACCTCCTAGCTCCGTTTGGATGACCACAACCTTGGCAGTGCACTGAGCAGTCGACTGCTGAACTTCTTCCACTCTTTGCTCAGTGACTGCCACTGAACTGCTACCCTAAATATTTTTCTAATTTGCCTGCAGTGTCACAAGATTAATGTGAAGACCTCCCAGATCTGCTTGGATCGTTGCAACTTCGACATCACACTAAGTGATTGCCTACTGAACTTCCTCCACGCGCTATTCGGTGACCGTTGTTGCTGAACTACTACCCTGAATCCTCTGCTGAGTTTCTTGCAGTTGTGTGAGCTTTGCTTCAATGGAGGCTATAATTGTGTAAGCCTCATTGATCCATGGCTGTAAGCATGCTTTTAGGATTGCTTCCTTATGCCGAGCGACATCCACCTGTTCCTTGAGCACCTTTGCCTCCTGCATCCTTGTAAGCCTCTGCGTAAGGGAAACCGTCTATGGGGTCTCTTTTACTTCGTCATACTTCTGTTGTAGCTCGCATGCCTCTGTCTCTAGGCACTCTAAATTCGGGTCCTCCTGCATGGTGTTTAGGACCTTGAATGACTTCTTGAACAGCTGCATGCAATCTGCCACTACACTGTCAACCATCGTTGTTGCTGCTGTAACAGAAGTGGTTTACTGTTCCTTGATTTACAGTGGAGTTGAAGGCTGAGCCTTCAACTGTAGTTCAGTGATCTGCAGGTTCAACTCTAGCTGAACCCTGGCCATTTCTGCTCTTGTGTCACACACCCCTGTGGCTAACTTGTGGACACGTGCCTCCACCAGTTCCTCTACTTGAATGGCAAACTCGGGGACCATCTAGCAGGCTTCCTCCAAAACCTGCATTATCTATTTGTTCTTCTCCACTACCTCATTTCGCTGCAGGTCCAACTGTTCAATGTTGATGCGGTGCTCGCTCACCACCTGCAGTGCATGAATCTCCCTGGCTCGAAGTTTTGCGGTGACTCCATCCTGTAAGAGGTAGAGTGTCTCCTGAGGGAGCACAGCCATATTCAACCCTACCCCTTTCAAACTTCTCACTGTGGGTCTGTCGGCCTCCTTCTCTGTAGTAAGTGTCTCATCTGGTAGCACTATCATGTTGGTCACCCTGGAGAGCAACATTTCCTCGGCAGTTGAAGTGCCGACTCCGAGGCTGGTGGACACTGTGCCAGCCTATGGGGTGCGAACCTGAAACTCCTACAACTCTGTCCGAAGAGTGCCGAATACCAGCTACTGTTGTTCTTCAAATTTTTGGAGGGCCTTCTTGGTTACATCCCTCACCCTTTCATCGATATCATGTAAATCCCCCTCAGTGAGGGTGATTGGGTCGAACGATGTCTTTGATGCCTTTTTTTTCTTTCGCAGCACTATCTGCTCTCGTGGTCATGGACGCTTGAGCTAGGTGGACGTCATCTGTGGGTCCATGCCACCTTTTTCTATGTCTATCTCTGGTTGAGGTGAAGGTGTCTTCGTTCCTTTACACTCTTCTTCTCCTATTTTCTGTTGTTGTTCGGCCAACTTTGCAGTGTCACACAATGCCTAGGCCTTAGTCGCTGCTTCTTCTTTCTTGTGCTTTTCTGCCAGCTGTACATTTGAAGTTTTGTCTCTTCCTTCTTGTGCTGCATGACGAAATTCTCTGTTTCCACCTCGGAGCCAGCTGTAGCATGCCACTTTGGCAGCCAAGACTCAAGGAATGCAAATATCACATTGTCAGTTGTCAAATACGGTAAATCATGCCACGTCTTCGTAGGGTCCTTTCGTACCCTGATGAAGACATGGTGGAAATCCACTTTGAACTTTACAAGGCTTTGCAAATTGTTGTAGACTATGGGTGATAACTGCAACTTGCAAGTGATCCCCATATGGATATTCATCTCCATTAGTATCCAAAATGTCTTTCTCTCCTTTATCCGCTGCACATCTCTGGTTGCCCACAACGAAGCATACTTTGCTACCTCTAGAAGGTCCTACATGACTAAAGGGAATTGGCTATCTTCGGGAAAATCCCATGCCACCAATATGATCAACAATAGGAGCCATGCATAATGAAACATTTTTCCCTGCTCTTGTGCCTTGCGGTAGTTCGCAAGGAACTCACCACATAGATAGTTTGCCGAGTTGAACTAGACTACTTCTGTGCATTGCACCACTATTGCAACCACTAGCGTAGGCACCTCATCCGCACGATAGTTCCACATCACTTTCCTTGCCAATATTTGTGTCGCGACCTTGACTGCAGGGTTGTTGATGCTGGAGATGGCATACCCTAGCTTCTTTTTCTCCAACTTGAACTTCTTTTTCATCGCTTCTGCGAGGGCCAATTATTCACCTTTCCCCTTTGAAATATTAGCTAGATCCTCCCCTAAGCAAGGTAGCCATGTAATCTGGTGAATCATATGGTTTTTGATAGGGATGGGCTCCTCTAGCCACAAGCACCCATCATGTACCAAGCAAAGTAGCTACTTGATGACAAAAATGGTCATTGGGGCATGGTGGTAATGCGGCACCCAAAGCAGGTTTAGCAACCCTGCTTTCTTGACACCTTTGAGCCATTTGCATGGATCCAATTCAATCATTCCAACCATCGTTTCCATCTTCTGGCGCATTAGCTCCACAGTCACTACATGTGGGAACTTCTCGTGTTCTACGAGGTCCCAATCTTCAAATTTCAACACAAGAACCCATCCCAAGCGTGCTCCCTCAAAAATAATATCTTCTGGTAGCAGCGAAGTTTGTAGAGATATCTTGTTCTCATTTGAATCCTTTGTTACCTTGGATTTACCCTTTCACAGAGGAACATATTTAGGTAACCAGGTAATAAGGTATGCACCTTGGGTTTCAACGTCCATCTCCGCATCCTCCTCCTCTAGCAGGATATCTTCAAACTCTTCCTCCTCATTGGCCTCCAAATTAATGACCTTCCCACTTTCCTGCAATGTGAGCTTGGTCCTCAGTGGATTTCGGGTGAGATGTGCACCAAGATCATGGCCTACCTATACTTCTTGGGTCTCAGTGTTCACAGTGATTTAAGGACCCCAACAATTATTCTGGCACTCTCTGGGGCTTCCACTTCTGCAATTTCCTACATAGATTCCTTGGTTGTCACTAATGTGTCCATGGCTTCCTCGTGTGCTGACATAACACTACTCCATAGTTCTTTTAGTGTCTCTGGTAGTTTCTCAAACAATGAATTCACTTTTAGAGTCTTGAATAAGTCTCAGTTCATGAATACTTGAGTGCACAACAACTCAGTTCTCAAATTGCCAAGTGTTGTTTGCTGGATAGCCATTTGTAATTTATAGTGCCTTTTGAATTTGAATTCAACCATTCCCCCCACATTCGGTCCATTAATGCTAGATTGGTAGAAGATTTCTAAGAATCTAACCCATAAAGTTTGCCTTAAATTTCTACTTCCTTCTCTGTTTGGCCTCAAAGCAAGCATCAAATCGATAATAGTGACTTTAATGGTCACTTTTAGGTAGCCCTGCGCACCAGCGTGACTGTCTTCGCACTGTTGCGAACCCTGTGACACTTCGCTATTGCACGCAAACCTGACATTGCGCAGTTCCCGAGAGTGTAGTTTATAGTCCTGCGCCACCTTTCAACTGCCTGGAGTGCTAAGACTATGCTACTTTTGTATAGTCACATAACCGGATCGTCGGTGTATGGCTTCAAACCACTGCCATTCACCTTTCTTGGGAGAGGTTCTCCATTTAACTTGATCAACTGTATTGTGCCTCTGTTGGTAATATCCGTAATAATATATGACCCTAACCAGTGCATCCTGAAATTTCTGAGGAATTTATCAAACTTACTATCAAACAACAAAACTAGATTGTTTACCTTGAATGTGCACAACTTGATGTGTTAGTCGTGCCATGCCTTTTCACGTTGCTTTTGGACCTGTTGGTGAAATCTAGATAAAAATCCTTTTTCTTCAAGCTCATCCAACTGCGTGAGCCTCTCCTCCAGGGCAATCCGTCATACCTGTAAGCGTTGCTATGTGTAGACTAGGCACGTTTTATTCCATAGGCATTATGGCTTCCACTCCATAGACAAGCTTAAAAGGTGTCTGTCCCGTTAGTTTATTGCATGTCATTTGATAAGCCAGTAACACTGCAGGTATGCGTAGGTCCCAATCACTTCAATGAGCATTGCATACCTTGGTTAATGCATTTTCAAGCACTTTGTTGAATGCCTCCACTGTCTCGTTAGCCTATGGGTGATAAGGTGTACTCTTTTGGTGATACACCTGAAATTCCTCCATTAGTGCGCTGATTGTCTCGTTCAGGAAGTGTGTACTACGATCGCTCATCAAGATCTTCAGGCATCCAAATCGTGTCAGTACATGTTAAAATAGAAACTTCATGGAAATCACACTTGTGCAATCCTTCACCAGCTATGCTTCTGCCTAATGAGTCAAATACTCCGTCATACTGATAATATACCTCGCGCCTGTCTTTCCTTGAGGTTTAATGGGTCCTACAAAATCTATTGCCCACTTTTTGAAAGGTTGCAACATCATTTGTGGATTCAAAGGCATTTCATCCCTCCATGATGGCCTTCCTATTCTTTGACATACATCACATGCCTTACAATATGCTTTTGAATCTTAATGAAGGGTTGGCCACCACAACCCTGTGCGTAGAATCTTTTCTGCGGTTCCTCTTCCTGCACAATGTCCTCCCGTGACGCCCCCATGAGCGCCTGCAAAGATAATGCTTCATTCAATTTCAGGTACATACCTTCGCAATATTTCATCATTCCCCATATTGTATAGAAGCCCATCAATGACAGAGAAATCTACTGTGCGCACCACTAATTCCTTCTTTTGCTAGACAGGGTATCCTTTTGGTGGAGTTCTAGTTGTTAGAAAGTGTATTATATCTTTGAAATTTCAATCTTCTATGCACACAGCAAATAGTTGCGCATCAGGTAATCCTTCCTCCAAACTAGTAGGTTCCTCCCCTGTCTCAATGTGTGATAGGTGGTCTGGTCTCACGTTCAATTGTCCAGGCTTCACAACAACTTCAAAATCATACTCTTTGAACAATAAAAGTCATATGCAAATGCGCCCCCCCAACATAGGCTTATTGACCAGGTACTTTAGCACGGAATGATTTGTATACATCTTAAAGTGGCCTCCTGGCAAATAGTCTCGATACCTAGAGTGCATACACCATAGCTAGCCCCTCGCGCTCAGTGGTTGAATAGTTCCTTTCTACTTTAGACAATCTATGACTTGCGAATGCGATAGGGTGATCCAAGCCCTCTCTACCATCTTGTGTTAGTACTACCCCTAGCGCTATACACGATGCATCGACATGTACATGAAACTCTTTCTTCTAGTTCAGGAAGACAAGAATCGGTGCAATAACCATATTTTCTTTCAATATATCCAAGCTCTTTTTACAATCATCGTTCCAACAGAATTTGACATCCCTTTTCAACAATTTCTCCATTGGTGTAGTGATCTAGGCATGGCCCTTGATAAACTTTCGGTAATATCCCATGTGTCCGAGAGTAGCACACAACTATTTCACACTCCTCGGCGCTTCTAAGTTCAGAATCATTGTGATCTTCGCAGGGTCTACCATCAGCCCTTGTTTGAAAACCACATGCCCCAATAGATTCCCAAAAGGAATGAGAAACAGACACTTCTAGAGGTTGAGCGCGATTTGGTATCTTCAACAGGTATCCAACATTAAGCACAAGCTCGCTACATGGCACTTAACCAGCCCAAATATAGTCCAATCATCAAAATAGACCTCCAATAACTTATGAATATATTCCTTGAATGCCACAACAACCATGCACGAGAAGATAGCAGGTGCATTCTTCAATCCAAATGGCATGATAGTATATTGAAAGCAACCCCACTCAGTCGCGAAGGTTGTCTTTGTCCTATCCTCTGGCATGATTTTGATCTGGTGGTACCCTGAGAACCCATCAGTGAAAGAATATGCTTCTTGACCACATACATTGTCCAACACTTCATCCGTGAATGGAGTTAGGAATGAATCATGCACACAAGCGTCATTCAATTTTCTGAAATCCACGCATATCCTTATCTCGTCCTTCTACTTCTTCTCTTGCACCACCATTGGGCTCACCCAATCAGATTCTTCCATAGGCTCAATGATGCCTACTGTGAGCATTTTGTCTAGTTCTACGTGGACCTTCTCCTTGTATTTAAGATTTAAGTGGTAAGGCCTTTGCTTAACTGACTTCACGTCGAGATTTAATGTTATCTTCATCACTCCTAGATCTCTGATTATTCCTTTAAAATCCATAAACTTGGTTGGGAATATGTCCTGATACTTGCGGAGTAACTCAACGACCTTATCTACCATTGCATCATCCCAGTAGTCTCTGATCTTTGTGAATTTGGGTTCTCCCTCTATACCAATGTTCACCTGCTTAGTTTTCACCAGCGCAGTTATATCAAGGTTCTCAATCATTGGTCCTTGATCCTCGTGGTGGCCTTTTGTTTTTGGAATGTTACTATTCCATGCATCTTCATCCTCCTCTTCAGTAGTTACATTATAAAATTCCAGTGCGCGACTCAGTTGAGTAGCCCATTCAGGCTGAATCAGGTCTAAAGTCTCCCGTGGTATCCTAAAGATGGCTACTTTTACCTCTTGTAGCACTTCATCAATGTTGTCCCACCCATCCTCAAAACTGAAGGTCATCATGAATCCTTCACACAGGATATCCCATTTACCTGTCCCATGGTGGAGCTCTATTTCTATATACCAATTCATTGGTATAACATCTAGGGTATGACAGAATAGGTGCACCCACTTAGGTTGTGGCTTTTCTCCATAGGCCTGCGTCTACTTGGCCAGATTCATGTGTCAATCATCCTGTCCATCATACTTGTCTATCAACCACACTTTAGGCTTCCCAAATCATGTTCACATCGTTCTCCTACATTCACACCAATCATCAAAGTGTCCTTTGTGCATACCCCACCATCTTGCGGGCATAGCACGCAACACCCAGTATGAAACCTAGAAGCATTGTTTTTCTAGAATTTCCCTTTCAAATGCATCCAAGAAGATATCTACCTCATTTAGACCATCATAAGTAGGCAAATTTCTTTCTTCTAACGACACGCAGTACAATGACTGGGTCATCATATTGCAATTCAATGTAGTTACCTCGTGTAATCGATTTTTCCATCATTCTACTTCTTCATCGAAATCTAAATTGTAGGAAATCTCACACTCCCATGTAAGCTGTCCATCCATGATGGGATTCACCCATTCTTGGTATCATGTTGTTATCTTGTATATCCAATCCAGATCATCATCACTCTCATAGTCGCAGACTAGTTTCGTATAGCAAGATCCTTCAGTAGGATCCAGGGGTATTATGCGTAATGATTTGTTCTCAAATATCATCTTTCTCTTCTTCAGATTGATTACCCCATTCATATCAGTGGCCCAGTAAATTCCTAGGAGCGTAGGATAGGGATTACTATCATCAGCAATCTCTATTAATTCAAAATCTGCTAGCGTGCTTACTCCCTAAATATCCACGGTTACTTCCTGCAATCACCCCATGGGTACGATTTTTTGTTGATTCACCATTCTCAGCTGAATAGAAGACCATTGTAGTGCAGGTATTCCCACTCACTCCCATGTCTGATTTGGTAGAACATTCGCATCTGATCCCAAATCCAGAATGACTTGATCCATCTCGTATTCTTTGATATGCATGGTGAGTCTCATTTCACACCCCATCCTTGTTTTATGTTTTCTGATCTTCCAGACTAGGTGTTGTTCTCTTGGCACAATCCCAGCGCATATGTTGATGAGTTCCTATAATCCTTTCACAACTTTATTATCGCACAGTAACTTCATACAGGTTTCCAGGAAATTTGTGAGCATGGAGGGGTCCATCTCCAACTCAGGCTTATCTTTGCTTCCTGAAGTGGAGGCCTCAGTGAAGCTCTTCTTAGCTTCCATGAAGGTTTCCCGAGTGCACTCCAAATCAAACTCAGCTTCCTTTGTCGGGGCTTTGTAAACCCAGGCACTGTCTTCTGGTTGTTTTCCCTCGTCATCTCCTGTTGCGATTCCACTTCAGAGCACTATATTTATGTTCAGATCTTCCTTTCACGACTTAGACCTCATCATCTACAAGTTCTAAGTCGGGGGAGGTGGTAGTAGTCCTTTGTCATGGATCCTAGCTATTAGTGTAGGAAAATCTTCTGTTTCATGATCAAACAATGTGCAATACTTGCACGACAGGCATGCTGAATTAGTACAGTTGCGGGTATAGTGTCCTGGTCCTCTGCGATTATAGCAAATCAACTATCCCTGACCTCTACCAGGTCCTCCTTTGCCTCGGCCTCGTCCGCACCCCTGAAATCTTGTCTGTGCCATCCCTACATTCTGGTCAAGTGGTCGCATTTTGGCCTCAACCCAGTGAGCAGGAGTTCTATCCATCATCAATTCATAGCTCCTAGAAGTTCACTCATCATGTCCCACCGACCTACAAAAGTTATAGAACAATTGTTGCAGAGTTTTCATTTACTTCTGTAACAAGTGGTAGTTATCCATGGCATGTTTTCCGGCTACTTGACAGATAACACACCACAAAGCAGGCACCGTGCTAGGTCCTGCTTGAGTTTTCAGCCTTAAAGGCATCAGTCCTCCTCCTGCAAGATAATTTGTAAAGATCAGGTAGTGGTCTTTTTCATGACCCTAACTCTTGCATTTCACGCACCACCCTTCTTCGCGCACTTATGGTTGCACCATCCTATCCTGCTTCAAGTTTTTCATCTCAAGGCACAAATTCTTCAACTGCGCATGGATCTACTGAACTCCCAGATTAGGATCTTGCATCGGGGTCTCATGTAGTCTCATGGCAATCTCCAAGGCTTCTGCCTAAGTTTTTATCTTCTGCTGCGATAATGCACTGCTTAAGTGTGGTAGTAGTGAAGCTACAAACCACTCGCGATGCTGTACATTTATCAAATTCATGTTGGCTTCGTGGATCGTACATTTCAGCCTCTGATCTAACTCCCAAGGTGACTTGCCTGGTAGCATCATGATTTATTTGAATCCACTGATTAACTGCGCTTTAGATTTAGGCCTATTAAATTCCCTATTCAATGCTGCTTCAATGTCCACTACTCTCGAATTCGGGTTATCGTTGGAGTACTTAATATACCAAGTCAATGCACAATACTGCAAGGCGCTAACCAATGTTGCTTTATTTATATGGTCATCTGTAACACCTTGAGCTTCCCATACAACCTTCACTATGAACTAGAATTGGTCTGGATCCTCACTGCCCAAGCCTTTGAACAAAGGCAACTTCACTATGTTCGCCATACTGAATCGCGGTGGTGGTGGGGGTGATATGGGTGAAGATGGAGGTGATGTCGGTGAAGCCGATGGTGGTGTGGTTAGAGGTGTGTTATAGACCCATTTGGGCACATCAACCTCAACATAAAAATCAGTACTATTAGGGCCCATCAAACCCTAATTCAGTTATTACATGGCATAAAGAAGTCAACCATCAGAATGCTTAGCTTCCCAAGAAGTTCCATGACTGAAATCATCCAAAAAATACCTCTAAGAAGATCAGCGCAGACAGGCCTTCATTAGGGTGCACTGCAGTGTAGTCCATACATTGCTAGGGTGCTATGCAGTGCATTTGAGCCCTCTTTGGCCTGTGCTAGGTGAATTTGAGCGAAATTGCATTGGGGTTTGGGAATATTCTTATCCATTGGATGCATCTAGAAGTTTCCCAATTTTATCTACTCCTTTGAGCTCAAATTTGGATGAGATAGGGAGTTAAGGAACATCAATCCCTTTATCCCTTCCTCCATGGAACTAAATCCTAAGTATGGGAGGGCATTCATTATCACCATTTATGGTATAACTTCCTTCATTCACCTATAAAAAGACCACTCATCTATGTGATCAGGGGCTGGAAATCATTGAATTATAGAGATATGCTATTATTATGAGACTTGAGTTGATTTCAAGTATTGTAATAATGTCAAAATGTCTTGCTTGTGATGAGGAGAGGATGGGATTGATTTAGAGGAGTGATGTTGAATCAAGAAAATTGGGTTGTAACTCTTCCTTTTACTAATAAAGTGTTCAAATCTTTTTCCATATGCTTGTGTTATTCATTGATGCTTTCATATGTGTACTATGTACTTGATTCCATGCTATGTTTAATCAATAGATCATTATCATATGCTTTGATCGATTTTTGTCTTTTGTCTGTGTGCATGTACTCTTCAAGTAGATTAAGTATGGAAAGGAGCGATTGAATTGGTCAAGGGAGATAAGGAGTAAGCGAAGGCTTTAGGTAGGCTTCTTTACCTCTTATTTAATCTAATGGTCATAGAAAAAGTAGAGAATGCTTTGCACTGTTGTTCTAGACTTAGCTACTAGTCTAGGGGTTTAAGCATTTATCCGTAGACACTAAAAATTCCCAAAACAAATTGGCGACTACGCTGGGGAGAAATAATCCATCTTAGTAGCTTATCAGCCTCTTAAGACATTTCTACATATTGTACTTGTGGTGATTGATTGAATTTCAGTCTTCTTTCATTGAAAATTGAGTCAAAACTGTGTCAAAATTGCCTTTAAAATGGCTTGCTATCACCAGCGCAACCCAATTAAAGGAACAGTGCGTTGCAATGTGCTTCCCACATAGAACCAGTTCGCTGAAGCATACTGTCTCCCACTGTTTCCTGCGCTGATCCCTTAAGGGTCAGTTTCCCATCTAGGAGCTGGAGTTTTTTACCAAATTTCTCTTGTTTGAATGATTTGTTGAATGTCAATGATGCCTTGTCTCTGAAAATATTTTTTCATCTCCTTACCTGGCCCTACTTAGAATAGGATTGATAAATGTTTCTTATGTACTTACTTTGTCATTTTCAATCTATAGTCGAAAGTTAGTTTTTTGGTCGATTTATCTTTAGCGAAAGAAAGTGTCGTAAAATTGTCTTTTCCTTCAAAAATTGAATTGTCGTAAAATCTTCATTCATGAAAGATCGATTGATTGATGTATGAATATGATTAGTATTTTCATTAAAAGTGTCGTAATTCCTCATTTCTTTGAAAATGAAAGTGTCGTAAAGTATTCCTTTCCTTGAAAAGAAATTGTTGCAAAATATTCATTTTTATGAAAAGAGTTTATTGATCGATTGTGCATTAGTTTTCCTTTTTGTTCATTCACATTAAGGGAAATCGAAAAGAAATACATGCATGTTACATTGAAAAAGTTTGTGTGTGCTCATAGGAATAGTGTATGGAATTTACATTTATATTGTGCTCTTTTCTCTTTGATCAAAATAAATATGATTGCTTTATCCCTAAGTAGCTAGGATTTTCATCGTGAAATTGAATGGAAAGAATTCTTATCATGATAGTTGCATTCCTAGGAATTTTAGAATACATCACATGGTGAACTTGAAAGGAAAATTCCTGAGCAAGATCAACTTAAAATAAACATTAATTTACCTAATGGAGCATTGTCATTAACGAGAACATTTAGTGGTTCTAGGCTAGAGACGTGTTTCGGCGTCGTAAAAAAAAACAGTTGCTGCTAACTTGTCTACAATACATCCCAAGTGCGATACCTCATTCCACGTATGTGAGTATATCATAGCTCATCCATGTACTTTTGGGTATATAGGGCAGTGTTACAGTACATAAAGTATATGGGAATGCTCTCATTGTGCGGTTTTGCATTAGACAGTTCTTATGCGAACTGGGCCTCCACGTACCTTCGGGTATATATGGGAGGAAAACTCTAGGTTTCTATCCATCCTTAAGTAACCGAGTCGGCCGCCTTGTAAACTGTGATACACTGAACACAAAATTTAGGGAGATTGCCTTCCTGTACTTCTTGGTTTGCCAGGAGGTATTCTGCAGTTCATAGTTGCTTGGAAAACCTTTTTGCCTAGTATAACCCTTTTTGTTTATTTATTTTTTGATAATAAAATTAATCAAGAATCATGGAGGAACATCAACCCTTACCCTATCATTTGTGGATAACAACGAGAAAACCACCTTTGCCTCCCAAAGCAACACCAACTCGGGTAAAGTGCTCTCACTTAACTGAGTCTAGTACATCAAAAACTCCTAGTTCTTCAACTGAATTACCTGAATCATCTATTTCGGTAAGTACAGAGACTCTAGTTACTCCAACTATTTTTGGTACATCCATTCTTGAAGAGGAAGTTTCACAATTACCTGAGGACATTAGCACTAATCCTCGTGAAACAGTATCTGAAGTTGTTCAACCACAAGTTGATTCTCAACTTGAAATTGCTCAACAAGAAAGTACTTTTGAACTTGAATCAGTTCAACTAGAAGTTAATCTAGAATCTATTCTAGTTCAAACAGAAGTTACATTTGAACCTGAAGTTGTTCAAGAACCTCTTACTGAAACTGTTGTTCATTTATTCGAACATCTGGACTTCGAATTTGAACATTCATAAGTTGTTACTTTACAGGAAGGCGATCAACCAGATACCCCTCAGACATAAGTAACTATTGAAACTTAACCTTCATCAACACCAGAAATATTTTATGGACCTGACGGTGAAGTTGTTCCACCAATTTTAATTGCTATAGATGAGGAATTGGAAGAATATTCCACACCTGGAACCCCATTTCACTTTGGAACTGGGCTTTATCTTTACCCTAATACTCCTAATTTTTTCGCTTCATTTGATCCTTATTCTTTTCAAGTACCCGTTGAATCTTTAGGACAACATTTGTGTTAGTTAACTATGGTTGAACAACCGTTAACATCCCATATTGTATCATCTGATGCAGTTGCAACAAAATCTTCTTTTGTTACCTCTTCGATGTTTTCTACCACACCTGAGTCACACTTGTATGATGAAACGTCCATCCCGATTAGTTACCAATCATTGTCTGGAACCCACTCAAGGGTTGCTTCTACACCATGGTCATCACACATGTCCTCAACCAGAATTTTACCTGGTTATTCTCTAATGGGAACTTAACAGTTTGATCCAGCATATCAGTATCAAGTTGGGCAATCTGGTCAACAAAGACCTATGTATCCATTAAATACGGGATTGCCACCATATGGAGAGTAATATGCTTATTCACCGTATCCTCCTTATTCCCGGGGACTACTATATGGTAATATCCCATAGTATTCAGGTCAATATGGAATTAGAGTTTGTTAATGGAAGCCAACAATGCCAGTTCAACCAAGGCTTGTGTATCCAACACAACCAATGCAAACTGTGTCAGCTATTCCCACTACGCCTGTTGTTACTACTATACCACAGTCACAAGTTCAAACTGTTGTATCTCAACCTGTTCAAACTGATCCTTCTACCTTGCAATCACAAGTTTCATGTCAAGAAGTTCAAGTTCCTCAAGTTGTTGTACAACAACCACTTGTTTCTAGAGTTCAACAATAACCTCAGGTTAGTGTACCCTTGTCTGGAATGATCCAGGCTTACACTGGTATAGTTTATTCACAACGTGGCCAACCTTTCATTGCTGGACAACAACAACCGTTAAATCCACAATAGTTGTACCAACAAAAGCAACAGTTGATTCAACAACTATGGCAACCTCAATTTCAACAACCCCAATTCCAGCAATTCCAACCCCAGTTTGGACTTGTTTCATAGGCTCAACCTGGTTTTGGTTAATCTCAAGCTTACCAAGGTCCTGGTCAATAAGGTTTTGCAGGTTATGGAAAACCACACATTCAACTTGGTTATCAACAACCACCTTATATTGGTTTTGTTCAACAAGTATACCAAGGTTACCAAATGCAGATGCCCTATGTCGGTATGCAAAGACCTATTGCTTAGGAAATTCCATCATATCCTGGGTATGCTCGACCTAACTTGAATCGACAGTTGCCATTTGTAACAACTTTAGAATTACCAGATTGAAATCAACTCACTAATGATCCAATCTTATATGCACCTTGATGGTCGATAATTCTACATAAGTTACCATCTGACATTCTGAAGTTTAACAGATATCCTGAAGAAGACCCATCAAATCATGTTATGACCTTTCATTTGTGGTGTTCATCAAACTCCTTAAATGACATTTCGGTCAAACTTCATCTTTTCTAAAGAACACTTACTCGTCTAGCTACTAAATGCTACATTAAATTACCAAGAGCTTCTTTCGATAACTTCACAACTTTAGCCACTACTTTTTTGACCCACTTCCAATTACCTATCAGATTCGAGACTGGAACGAAACTCCTAACCAACTTTAAATAGACTACTGCTACCCATATATCATATCATATTCATGAGTGGTGGTGTCATCGTCAAATGGTTAAGACATATGTTCCCGATCAACTTTTAGTTGAGTGGTTCATAAAATCCTTGTTGCCATCAATCACCAAGGGTGTGGCAAAAGGTCGAGTTGTCACAGAAGAGCAAGTCACTGCTTGTGCCCAATACTTGGATTTGATTTACACACTTTCCAGCACGCTTTATGATAAAATTCCCAATGCACCTTGACCAAATTTCATTGTTCCACCACCTCCACAGTTGAGTAAGGACTCTCATGTTGTCGATGGTGTGATCGATTCTTCAAGCACATAGTCAGCAGGAAGACCATTTGGTCAAACTCTTGTTGTTTCCAATCAAACTACCAATGCATCAGAAAATAATCTTGACTCGAAGATTAATGCTGAGTCATCTGACAAAGGCAAAAATCCAAAGCAACCAGCAGGGAAAAAAGGGGGAAGAATAGAAAGAAACAAGAAAATTCCCCTCTAGAGAAATTATCTTATTCCTATACTTCGGCAAGGAAAACTCGTTATCCATGCCTGATATGTAATGACGAGCATTATACAAGAGATTGTCTACATCACTCTGAGGTCTATAAACTTTTAAATACTTCAAACACATCGACAGTGTTGACTGATCCATTTCCAACCCCGGAGACACATTTGGTTGCAATAGACCATGCTTCCACATCCCAAGTACTCATGTTATCCATCACAAAGCAACAAAATGAAGTTTTGGTGTTAACAAGAAACAAATATTATGGAAATCTGTCATTGTCAAATAATCAGGCCATTGATCAACCTAATCCTTCGACCTCAACTTCATATGAAGTTGTTCCACCCATTGTACCTGAATTGACAATAAAACCACCAAAGGGAGTTGTGCACAAATCAAAATTCAACCCTCGAGCTCGAGCAACTCAAAACTATAACATAGTAGAAGATCTTGCTCAATCACCTTCTGCTATGTCGACACTTGAAGTGTTGCAAAACTGTCCCTCCCAGAAAGAGGATTTATTGTCTGCAATATGCGAAATAGATCCTATGAATTAAAATCTTATGGTTTTTAACCACGCGGGATATTCACCATAGTTACCGGTGCAATTAGATTTCCTAATCCAAGTAAAAGCTCTCAATAAGAATGTTCACCAAACTATTATTGAAAAGGGGGCATCTACTTGCATTATGTCCATGAGCTACTGGAAAACACTTGGTTCACCGCCCTTATCACGATCACCAACCACATTGAAAGCTTTTGATGGAAGTACATATACTCCATGTGGGATTTTGAGTAACTTGCAAATTGAACTAGGGGGAAAAATGGTTACTGTTAAAGTTGAGGTAGTTGACGGACCCCTCAATTACAAAATTTTACTGGGAAGGCCTTGGGTATATGCTATGGCTACTATGGTTTCCATGTACTTTCATACTATTGCGTTCCCTTTTAAGGGTGGAATCACAGTTATTGATCAGCTAGCCTTCTTTGACAATAGTTCATAGGATATGGGAAGCATTCCATTGGTAAACGGACCCCCACTATCACTTCAAAGTGTTGGAGTAGGTCTCTTTAAAGATCCTTCCCTAATGGGCACTTTTACCCTCCTGTCATGATTTGATTTGGTGGAAGTGGCAAGAATAGAGACTTGCAACATGATTTTCTCCACCTCAACTGATTTAAGGAGGATTTCCAACCAAGTTGAAGATGATAGTAATATGGAGGTGTTGCTATTAAGCCCCTTTGAATCATCATACAAATCAATCTTTTAGGCTTGTGCAGCAAACCCAAATCCGTGCTCAACTTTTGTATGGGTAGATAGGTTGTTAGAATATGGTACCTCTTCGGATCCTTTTTCACGTATACATTCTACGGATGAAGGAATCATCCAATCAATGATGATAGGAAAGGAACCGTGGGAAGATTTTCATCATCATTCCAATCTTCCACATGACATCGAGGATTATTCCAATGAACCAAACCACCCATTAATCGTTGATTTCTTGTCGAATTCCATTAGAGAAGATATTGTAGATTCTGAGCGTAATTTTTCAATCATAGAAGAAACAATTTATATAAACATTTCAACCAAGCCTAACATTCTATAAAACATAAATTTCAAACCAGTACAATAGTGTCTTCGACCTGTTCATCCTAAGAAAGTCGTACGATAGCGGCTTGTACCCTGATGTCAAACCAGTACGATAGCGGCTTGTACCCTAATGTCAAACCAGTATGATAGCGGCTTTGACCTGTACATCCTAAGAAAGCCGTTGCCATTAAAGCAGAGGTTGAAATTTTTTTGCATGTTGGCTTCATTTTCCTTGTACCTCTTACCGACTGGGTATCTAACATTCTTCCAGTTATGAAAAAACAAGGGACAATCTGAGTGTGTGTCGATTATAGGGATGTAAATCAAGCATGTCCAAAAGACAATTATCCTACACCCTTTATCGACCAGATTATTGATGAATGTGCCGGATGTGAAATCTTTTCATTCATGGATGGATTTTCTGGCTATAATCAAATCAATATCTACCCACAAGACCAATCCAAAACAACTTTTATTTGTCTGTGGGGCACATTTTCCTATTGAAAGTTACCTTTTGGTTTGAAGAATGCAGGGGCTACATTTCAGAGGGCAATGAATTATGCCTTCCATGACATCAAGCACATTGTTCAACCTTATCTTGATGATTTACCCGCTCATTCACAAAAGCGGACTGATCACCCGCAACATTTAAGAGCAATATTTTTACAGTGTTGACACTACAAGATAAGACTTAATCCACACAAGTGTGTATTTTTTATTGGCACTGGTCGATTGCTTGTATTTGTGGTCTCAAAGGATGGAATTCAACTCGATCCAATTAAGGTTTAGGCAATCCTTGACTTGCCTACACCTTCAAACTTGTTACAGTTACAGAGACTTCAAGGGAAGGCAAACTTTATGAGGAGGTTCATTCCAAACTATGCTGAATTAGCTAAAGGTTTTACGCGTCTATTAAAGAAAGAGGTACCCTTCCATTGGGATTAGGTTGTGTAAGCTTCCTTTGATGCTCTTAAATATTCCCTGATTAGAGCATCATTAATGTATGCAACAAACTATCAAAAAGATTATTACCTGTATCTCGCCATTGCAGATACAACCATTGGCATGGTTTTAGTCCAAGAAGAAAGTGGAATTGAACATCCTATTTATTACTTGAGTTGTAATATTAACAATACAAAAAGTAAGTATTCTTATGTCGAAAAGTTAGCTTTGGCAGCCGTTCAAGCTGTGCAGAGATTTCATCATTATATCCTCCTTCGTAAAACTACCATTATATCGGATTGCAACCTTATGACATATATTTTGTCACATCAATTGTTGGGGGGAAAATATTCCAAATGGATAGTAATTTTGCAAGAGTTTGATTTGGAGTTCATCAAATCTAAATCAAAGAAATCGCTTGTCTTCACAGAGTTACTTTGCGATTGTTATGAAACCAACTCAAGAAAAGATAGAAAAGATAGATCAACACCTTAGAATTCAGCCTCTTCGAGAGGGCAAAACTTCATCAGAAAATTAGTAAATTGCTTCACATATGCCTATCTGGCTCTGCAGCAACACTCTGCCTTCATAAACATACTTCAGCAGCAAAATACCTCAACTCAATTGCCCAATGGACCAAACTGTTTCATGATCTATATTTCAGCTCTGTCTAGATTCACCAACCCACCAAACTCAAACAAAACTGCACACCATAACTAGCCTAAAATCATCCATCAAACAAAGATAAATTATAAAGAGAGAGCCCTCTCTGGTTACAGGTAGGCTAGGACCTGTAGCTAAAAGATTGGTCAGTGGTTACCTCGGCCGTATTCCCTTTAGGAAGCAGGGAACAACCTGAGTGTTAACACCTGTCTTCCCACCTAATAGTTGTTTTTCCAGGTATTCTTGAAAGAAATAGAAAGGCCCTCTACTTAAGCTCTACAGAGTAATTATAAAAGGTTAATTAATTGAATTAATTAAAAACCTTGCCAAACTAAATAAACTCACTGTGCATCTGAAGAAACCCTTTTCTGCCGACTGTATTCAACCTTCCCATTGTTCTAGAGCTCCTAACCCTACTCCTAAAGCTAGAGAAAGATTAATTCAAGAAAATAAACAAAATTATGGCTTCCCAAAGCATTCTAGATGAAAGCCCCTACAAACCCCTCACCTAGACATTGACTACCTCCCAATGGCCGATAGAGATTTCCAAATCAAAGACACAGTTTCCCCTATCCATCTATTGAAACTCCACTACTGGAGTAAAGACAAATTCCTCAACCATAGTGATGATATTCAGTTATGGGAATAAAATTTTCCCAAATACTTGTTCCCACAGGTATACCAATTCCCTGAAATCATCCACCTATGCCAACTCTGCTATATCCCAATCCAAAGAGCCATAGTCTCTCCTAACTAGCATATTTATTTACAATCACTGCAAAATAATAAAACAAATGTTGCAGATCTAGCCAAATCCAAATGAAACCCCATTTTCCATTGAAAACCTACTTGAACTCTACTTGAAGTTAGACCTTCCCAAGAGGTCTCAAATCTTTCAAACTTTCATCCTAGAAGAGACTCATATTCCTATAGACATCCCTCCATACTCTACCACCATTTTCTCTGAGAGGGCCAAACAAATTGTGACCATGCTCTCTTATATTCTAGGATATACCACTAATGAGCATGTAGATAAGCCTATACTTGCGTTCCTCTCTATTTTTTGCTTAGGCAAGCCTCCAGCTGCATTTTTCAATTTTTCCCAATTCTTAGCATACAAAATCCATGATCAATTGATCAGATTGCCAAATGAAAGAGTATTAAAATACTCTTCAATATTATTCCACGTTATGACACAAGTAAGTTTCCTCTGCGGACAGAGACAACCCCTCTAGCCCTAGAGTGGGTCTAGTCATTGCAAAGACAATACCAAAGCAAATTTCCTTAGAAAGTTGGTGTTATGAAGGCATACCTTCAGTTTGACATTCGATGAAGTCTTCGTTGTGTTTCTCCAGCTCTTGTTCTTCTAGTCACTTATACCTGAAAATAATGTGTAGAGAAGCACCACAAACGCAATAGAAAACGACCAAGTAGTCTACTTGAAGAGTCAAGGAACCTCAAGCTATCGACATACAATTTAACACACGATATAGGAAACAAGCTATTGATTTGTATTAATATAAATCAAAGTAAAACTTACAACTGAGCCTTGATGTCGTAAGCCTCCTCAAAGGGTCCTGTCAGCATGTATCTGTAAGCATTTACTTGTGAACCGTCTCCCAAGGGAACATATGACTCTCTCTTTCATCCAAAAGGATTGATGCTAGAAAGTTCTCAAGCCAACTCTACTCAAACATCTCTCAAACAAAAATACATATGAGGCTACTTCCACACTCCAATAACACTCTCTACCACTACTCCTCTCCTAGAAACCTAAAACTATCAAATTACATCTAGCTATCATCTAGTTACATCCAAGCTAGCCAATCTTATTCATGGAGGATATATTTATAGGAGGGATAGGTCCCATAAGAGATGGAAGGAATATCTTATCTCTTAGGGAGGTTGCACAAAAGGTCAAACAACTATCACAAAGCAGAGAGGTGAGCTCAACTGACCCAACAACCAGCCCTAGAACCTCCCATGAAGCAATTTCATCTCGAAGTTTCGATGAGTTGTTGAAAAACTTGCCAAATCTAGTTCGTTGCAAGTGCAACATAGGGATATAGCAAAGACTTCGCTAGGGCTAGTTTTAATTTGACCATCTTTGTGGGAGGGATAACGTTTAACCCACGACGACCCAGAAACTTAGGTAAAAATGGGTTTTCTTTAGGGATAATGAATTGAGACATTCTTCCTGAGATTGCAAGGAAGGTAATGACACATAATTGGCAACATGACACAACACAGATGTTAGTAACATGGATCGACAGTGTCCGGGATCAGGGAATTCAGAGTCGGTGACAAATTACTATGTAATAGATGCCCCCTAAAGCATGAAGGTTGAGAGAGTGGGAGGGGTGAAATTCTTTACGAATCCATAACCAAAATAGAATGTCCGTGCAGAGAACCTATAGATGAAAGTACTACTGATATCTCTGATTCATGAGTACATAGTGAAAGGAAATACATGTTCATAAGGCATGGATGCAGCCATCCAGAAGATAAACATAAATGGTTTGTGGTATGGACGCAACCACCCAATCAGAAAGACCACAAAAAGAGGCTTAGGTATGGTCGCAGCCAACCAATCAAAAGATTCATGTATAAATCAATCCATGCAACCTGGACTTGTGTAATCTAAGCCCAGGGTCTTGAATCCCAACCTAATCATGGTACAATTTTTAATATGCGAATAGATATGTTGAAGTCAAGCATACTAGAAAATCACTTAATTACCGGC
The DNA here is from genome assembly GCA_000404065.3 of Pinus taeda. NCBI lineage: Eukaryota > Viridiplantae > Streptophyta > Pinopsida > Pinales > Pinaceae > Pinus > Pinus taeda. The sequence continues at coordinate 100,692 of APFE030456025.1, read as the reverse complement.
CAATGATGTAAACCGTTAACAGGAGTGAGAGAGACCACCAGTAATGTCAATGGTTCTCAAGGTACTGCTAGTACAATCCACAAAGTGTGAAGAATGATTTGAAGTCAAACATTGTGTGAAATCACTCAATTGAAGACCAATGATGCAATCTTGTCGTCGAATGTGAAGAACTTGCCATTGAGGCATGCAAGCCCTAAGGTACTATAAAGGAGTCTCTAGATCAACTTCTCAGATAATGAGTTGAAGTCGACAGGAAGCGACCGGTCAAAGGAGGGCCATAATGTTTCCCACATCATCAATGCAAGACAAAGCAACAAGATGATTTTGGATGAGACAGAGAATCTGAGGAAGGTGCGTAAGGCTACAAACTGTAGAAGGATTAAGCTCTCGAACATATTGGTGACATGACTCCGGAATTTGGCAGCATTTTGGTACCAAGGGATCAAAGGTCATGATGATGTAGCAAGGATCAGATGGAATGAGGCAAAATGAACAACCCAAAACCCGGAAGGCCAACGATAGAATGAGGATATCCCAACCCAACACAAAAAGAGTGTCAATGTCCAAGAGCGACAAGCTATCGTAATCATTAACACAACCAACAAAATGTTTCGAAATTTTCCCCCACCATTTCTAGCGAGCACCCCAATTATTTTTGAAACACGAGCTTGAAGGGGATAACATATGCTTGTAATGTAAGTTCATCCTTCAAGTGAATCCAACTTAGTGATTTTTAACGAGCCCTAGGAAGGAGAATCTTGGTCTCGTCATGGTGAAAATTCCCATGTCGTCAGGGTTTAATGAGTCTGACATAGGTAAAACTTGGAATCTTTTTCATATTTAGAGAGTTTGAAAAAGGCATGGAAAAGAAAACTCCAAAGGCCCCTTTTTGTAAATTTGTCCCTCAAATCTGGAAAGGTAAAAAACAATACCCAAGGGAACCTATTGACCATGATAGATCAACATATACCTTTTCCATAAGTAATCTATCCTAGCCCGTAAAAGGGGTAAACTTATATTGGGTAGATGACACTTCGCAGCCTTTAACGAGTTCAAAGTGACAAGAGCTCAGCCATCTTTTCATTTTTAAAAGTTTCGGAAAAGAGATTAGAAGCAAACCCCCCATTTTATTTCTTTTACAAGTCAAAAGGGAAAAATACCCGACAATCTTTTCATTTTTAACGAGTCAGAAAAAAACTTAAAGGTGACTTGTCCTAGAGGAACGAGTGGTATAAAGGGTAGCAATTGGTTTTGGCAATGGAGGAACTGCTCAAAACACATAATGGTCAAGAGGCTGGCTAATGAAATCACTCATTATTGTGGTCCCTCAAGAAAGGAAAAACAACCAAGTGAAATCATATGATCAGCCAAAGAGATCATGGCGATGGAATGAAACAACCAAAGCTCATCTAGCAGAAATTAGCTGATTAAAATGGCAATCACGAGATGTAAATCAAGTGTGGGTTCATTTTTACACAAGCTTGGACAATGGAGAACTCTGCTTGGATTTGGTTTCATGTTTTACACAATCTTGAAATGAAAAAGTATGCTTGCTATAAGTTCACATGCCCCCAGCATAATGACTCAAATTGAGGTACATGACCCCCAAGCTTGATTTCATTCAACTAGGTGGATGGAATGAAGGTTCACTTTCGAGATCTTGGAAAGACTAGAATGGAATTTTACGAGATCTTAATCAAAGACTCGATTTGGAAAAGAGAGTTGTTTCATTTTTTAATGAGGTTGACACAGTAAAATAACTATCCTCATAACCCTTGTTTCATTTTTAACGAGCTTGACACAAGACAAAGAACTATGCTCTGGACTCCTTGTTTCATTTTTTAAACGAGGTTGACACAGGAACAAACTATCCTCGGACATCTATTCATGGACCATATGAGAACATGGCTCCCAAGAGGTCTTCACTAGATTGAAGGACCACGCTATGGGAGGAATACGTGTCATTTGGTACCGAAGACAGATCGGGTTCCAATGCTTCCAATACATAATGTACTATACCATCTGTGTGATCATCAACAGATGTAGAGATGGAACGGGTAGGCACATAATTGACCTGTGGCAGGGAAGGTGATGGTTGCAAAGGAGACACCTGGTGACCAATGAATGACAATTGATCAATAGTCACAATTCTTCCTTCCTGCAGAAAACAAACCACATGAAAAAGTGAAGAAACAAGGGCTCCCATGACATAAATATAGTCACATCCAAGGAGAAAATTAAAATCTAACGAACCTTGGATGACCATCACATCTATATAGATGGTATTTCCTCCCAAAGTAATAGGGAACTTCAGAATGATCCCTAAGGGTTGACTGGTTCCTCCGTTGAAAGCCAACAGACTCTGAGTGACAGCCACAAGCTGTGGGGAACCCAAAGCTTTCCAAGTGGTAGAAGACATGATGCTAACAGGCGCACGTTCATCTAATAAAGTTCCAGGTACTACCATATTATAAGCATGTACTATGATCTGAAAAGGCACATAAGATGGGAGGCGGAAAGCAATCAAGTGACTCCAATCAAAAGAAACAACAAAAATACTTGGTGGGGGTATCATATGATTGCCCCCATGCTCTGCAAGAATAGAAGAAGGACTCTCTTGAACAACTGGGGAGGGATGGTCACTCTTCAATTCATGGGAATCTGAGGAGATGAGAATAACATGAGTAGTATGGTCACCACACTCTTCCAGGAAAAAGTGAGCAACTGGTGGTGAAACCAAGTCGATACTCTTTCCAACCAATGGTTGGTTAGGAACAGACACAAGAGTGTCAGGCTCAGGAAGAGCAAGATGGGCAAGAGATGAAACCAAGTCAATCTCTTTACCAACCAAGGGAGGGTTAGAAGAAAGCCTCTGATAGCCAATAGGAAGTTGGGGTTGAGGAGTTGTAAGTTTTTCCAAAACTTTGGAAGGTTTATCCATAAGAGGACAAAGGTGAAGAAGATGCTCTCCTTCACATAACCTACATGGAAATCTAATATTCCCTTTCTTCTTACCCTTGCTAGCCAAGAGTGCAGCATTGGCAAGATCTCCAGAGGTCAATGGGGAGGTTTGATTCGAATTTTGAGACCATACCTCTAAGACTCTAGGAATGCCAGGATAGTCTTGAAGGAGATGGACACCCTTACACAACATGTAAGGGAACTTGACCTTCCGTGGGGGATCGAAAGGTTTGCCAATAAGAGGTGCATTTGGAGTGACAACGGCATGGTCGACCCCTTTCTTAGCTGACTTCTTCTTCTTTGTCTTCTTCTTCTTTTTCTTAGCCTCCTAGTTATTAGATTTGAAACTTTCACCAGGCGAAGTAGGAGAGGAAGTTGAAGAAATAGGGGAAGAAGGTGAGGGGTCAACCTTAGAATCATTATGCCATGAATCGAATGATGGAGATGACGGGGCAGGAGTTGAGACACTTCGGATCAATGAGGTTGAAAATAACCAGATAGGTAAACCAATGGTTAACCCAGGGAGGGACAACGTTTCCATATAAGGAGCACCAGCAGTTCCAAAGGAAGGAAAAGGACCAGGATTCCCTTCCGAGGGGAGCCCTTGACTGGGAGACTCTGGAAATGTTTCCATTGGAATTGACTCTAAAGAATTACTAAGGAAGTCAACTTTTACCATGAATATTTCGTGGGAAATTAATTTTAGAACACTGAAACTTTCCTTTTCATGTTCTAAGAGTCGAGAAAAGGGCGAAAGGTGACTCTATCACTTTCAATTGGAAACAAGCTCAAAAGTACAAGCGCTCGGATGATCCTGTTGCTTTTAAAGAATTGAAAAGGAATGAAAGTGACTACTTTGGAACTCTAGCCAAAAGGTTTACCAGACAACCGTGAACTCCAGAATACCTCTCGGCGAACCAAGAAGTACGAGCAGGCAATCTCCCTGAATGTTGTGTTCAGTGTATCACGTTTGCAAGGCAGCAAACTCGGTTTCCTATGGATAATAAGATTGCAACCTAGTGGGGTCTCCCATCATATACGTGATGGTATAGGGAGCACAAGTCCATACGAGCACTTATCAAATCACAAAAGGAGGAATCACCCAACCTCAGTGAAAGCAATAACAACTAGGTTTAACAACGCCAGAACACGTCTCTAGCCTATATCTCTAGCTATGTGAGTGTTAGGTTCCAATGCGTTTTTAAGTTCATTCAATAAATTTTAACAGTTAATCTTGAATTAAGTCTTGGTTTTAAGGCCCTATCGAATGTATATTTAACACTTCTATAATGAAACTAAATGAGCAAAAAGACCATTCTCGTTGGTTGAACAACTAGCTAAGGAAGAGTGAGAGGTTCAATGCATAACAGCTGAATGGAAAACAAGAAAACCAATCAAAGAAAAAAGGAACACTTCTACCATTTACTCAAACTTGCAAGCATTCTGAACAAAAAAAATGAGAAACACAACATTTTTCTTTTCAATGTCTTAATCTCAAGAATCTACTAATGCAAAAATCATCTTTCAAACCTTAATACAAGATGAATGCAATTTTTTATTTTTTCAAATAAATGATAAGAAACTACATGCAAAAATGAATCAAAGACTCAAAACTAAGGAAATAATCCTTTTTACAAAACTGGAAAATTGTCTCATTCACTGGGAAGCAAAGTGATTTATGCCAAGCGAAGGAAGTAGACCAAATGAACAAGACAAGGAAGTTTGGTGACCAAACACCACATACCAATCAAGAGGATGACAAATAGAAAAAAGGAAGAAGCCTCAAACAATGTAAGAGATTCTACCAAGAAGATTCGAAAGATCTCAATGAATGAGTGACCTAAGCAAACCAAACATTCGAGAAACCCTAAGGTATTTAGGTCACACGGTTCAAGAGGGAGGATTTGAAAAGACTTGAAAACCGGGATCGAAAATCTTAACAATCAACACTTTTGACACAATAAATAGGAGAAAAACAAGCTCTAAGAACAAAACACACTGGTTGATCAACCAAAAAATCTTCAAAATTTGAAACTTACAAGAATCCTTGCAAGTAAAACACTGGAAACATGTGCTGACAACAAATCATCACACCTCCCTAACCAAGAACTTTGCGACATCATCACGGAAGTACTTCAGTTAGCTATGCCAAGTTGATTTTAGGACTCGTCGCGACTGTTAGACAATTTAATCATGCCATACAGTAAAAGGTGCAACCCAGAAGATAGCGCAGACATGACTGCTTCGCGACTGTTAGAAAATAAATAGTGATGACCTCAGATCAAAGGAAAAAAATGAAATTTGGACTGGAGCAAGGCTATATCTATCACTCAAAAAGGTGGGAAGGCTACAAGAGTAATCTAACAACTTCCAAAATAAAGCATGCTACCCAAACAATAAGGAAGACAATAAACAAACAAAACCAATCAACACAAAAGACAAAAGACAAGTCGCCAACTTATGACACAGGTAAGTTCCCTCTGCAGACAGAGACAACCCCTCTAGCCCTAGAGTGGGTCTAGTCACTGCAAAGACAATACCAAAGCAATTTTTCTTAGAAAGTTGGTGTTATGAAGGCCTACCTTTAGTTCGAAATTCGATGAAGTCCTCATCGTGTTGCTCCAGCTCTTGTTCTTCTAGTCACTTATACCTGAAAACAACATGTAGAGAAACACCACAAACGCAATAGAAAATGACCAAGCAATATACTTGAAGACTCAAGGAACCTCAAGCTATCGACATACAATTTAACACATGATATAGGAAACAAGTTATTGATTTGTATTAATATAAATCAAAGTAAAACTTACAATAGAACCTTGACATCGTAAGCCTCCTCGAAGGGTCTTGTCGGCATGTCTCCGTAAGCATTTACTTGTGAACCGTCTCGTCTAAAAGGATTGATGCTAGAAATTTCTCAAGAAAACTCTACTCAAACATCTCTCAAACCAAAATACATATGAGGCTACTTCCACACTCCAATAACACTCTCTACCTCTACTCCTCTCTTAGAAACCCGAAACTATCAAATTACATCTAGCTATCATCTAGTTACATCCAAGCTAGTTGATCTCATTCATGGAGGAGATATTTATAGGAGGGAGAGGTCCCATAAGAGATGGAAGGAAGAGTTTATCTCTTAGGGAGGTTGCACAAAAGGTGGAAAAACTATCCCAGAGGATAGAGGCGAGCTCAACTGAGCCAACAACCAACCCTAGGACCTCCCATGAAGCAATTTCATCTCAAAGTTTCGATGAGCTATTGAAAAACTTGCCAAATCTATCTCATCGCGGGTGCAACATAGGAACAGAGCGAAGAATTCACTAGGGCTAGTGTTAACTTGACCATCTTCACGAGAGGGATAACTTTTGACGCGTGATGACCCAAAAACTTAGGTAAAAAGGGGTTTTCTTCAGGGATAATGAATTGAGACATTCTTCCTGAGATTGCAAGGAAGGTAATGACACATAATTGGCAACATGATACAACATAGATGTCAGTAACATGGATCGACAGTGTCCGAGATTAGGGAATGCAGATTCGGTTACAAATTACTATGTAACACACATCTTCCTATATTTCCAGTCAGATAGGTTTCCAGTCAACATCCAAAAGCTGGACACTAAGGGCCATCCAAGATCTCTCATCTTTTGGACACCCTTAATCCAAAAATATTCCAATGTTTTTAGCTACAAGAAGTTCATTGATTCCTTTGTTCATCCAGTTGTTAATGTGCTAAGCAGTAGCAGTCAACCCAGGATCAGTGACGAGATAAAGAGTGTTTTGCGGTTGTCTAAAAATAGTAGAATAGGAGACAGGTATCTATACCAGGACCACACTAAAATTAGGATATATGGATGCCATCTCACTCCCTATAAGTTGCCCAAATATCTCCCCATGAGGATATTTTCATTAGAGTATATCAGGTAGATTATAAATTCAAATGATGTAAATTTTCTATCAGTTACGAAGAAAACACAGTTCAAGATCAAAAACCAACTTGGTCCTTTTATCTGCAATAATAGGGAGGTCGGAGAAGAAGAAGAGAAGTGTTTATAGGATATGAAGTTTATTAGCAATTTCAAATGGTAGTATGACCCTTTAGGAGTCATAAACAAACTAAGACTCAAATTTAAATTGAGCCCTTTTATGCATGAGTCCAGGCCAGACATTGAAAAATATGCCAACCAGTCAGAGTGGTTGAAAAATACCTTGATATATATGGAGAAACAAATGGATATTAGTTCCATTCTCCATACTCCAACCCTGCAAGACATAAATGTAAAAAGGACTAAGGAAGAAGGTTCTTACTCAAACATAGATACAACACATGACAGGCTTGAAATCATGTACAGGAAGAAGCCCAAGCTAAATCCTGTCAATGAGCAAGAAGAGACAGTTGAGACAAATAAGACACTTCAAATCATTGACAGAGGTACAGTGCTCAGAGAGAACACAGCTCCATCAGTTTCAGAGGAAACTCATCAACCTTCCACCTCTAATACTCAAAGTATTCAGAAACAGCCTAGAATTGAGGTCTCATCATCAATCAAACTAGTGTATAAAGACAAAGAAATAAAGGAGAAGTATAAGGAAATCAAGTTGAGAAATGAAGCATTAAAAGTTGAAACCTATGCCTAGTATTTCAAATAGACTCCTAGTAATCAAAATAGGTTACTTTCAGCTTTTAACATTAAGACAAGAAAAATGTAGATGACCTTTTTTCAACCAATAGTACAACAACCAAAGTCATTAGCAGATTACAAAAATATAGAATTTGAAGTGTTAGCCAAGAATGTTCATCCTATAGATCAGATTGAATTTCATAAGCAAGCAGGAGAAATGATATACTCAATGATGACCAACAAGGCTATGAGTCTACAAAAACTTCAAAATTCTCTAAACAATATCACATCACAGTTTAAGCTAGAGAAATCATCCTCACAAGCAAAGGATAACATAATCAAATCACTAGAATATTTGGTTAGTGAGACTAGATATGATCCAAATTACATCAAGGCAACAGAAAAGCTCATAAAAAAGAAGAATGAAGACATTGCTGCATTAAAGAAGCAACTAAAGTTGCCTCCTTCTGAACATCCATAGACTAAGGAAGTTCTAGAGAGCCAAAGCCAAAAATATGAGATTATGGACCTCATTCTGTAGTTAAATTCTCAATTAAAATAAATTCAAAATGAGATGGATAAGTTAGTACAAGAGAAATAGGTCAACATACAAACATCTACTGCAATTGTTATTCCTTCAGTTACTACAGTAGTTCCTTCTACTTTGGAAACTACATTGGCCCCAGCAGCTCTAATAGCTACTACACTTCCAACTGCATCAGCGATTACATTAGTAACAAGTTCAACAACAGCATCTCATCCTAGTGATGAAGCAAGTAAACTGGTCAAAGCCATGGGGGATATGTCCATCCAAACCATTGAAATAAATAGACTTATAGAACAGATAAAAAGTCTAGAGGATGAAAAGAAACTAGCTCAAATCATGCACAAGAATGAAGCTCAAAAATCAAACAGGTTGAATGAAAGGATACATAAATTAGAGAAGAAATTGACACTCAAAGAGCCACTAGCCCAAGCAAAAAAAAAATTATGGGCCAATATCATTGACTCAGTTAATGATATTTGGCTATCTATATAGGTGATATTTGAGTAGAATGATTTGGTCAAAGAGTTTAGTGAGGCAATTCAAAGGATCAGAGCCGAACATGGAAATATGTCAGAAGAAGCCTCAAGAATAATCCAGTTCCTTAACTCAAAGAACAAGTATGAATTGCAGGAGCTTGGAATAGCTGACAGAACTAGGACTATAGTAGAGGTAAAAAAGGTAATCACCAAGAGGAACCTAATGACACAATTGGAGGATAAATGCTATACAATGGAGAAAGAAATAGCCAAGTTCATGGTCAAATTTGATACTTTGAGGCAGAAAGGTCTACCTAATCCACTGGTGATTAATGAAATGTTGATGCCACATGAAGAGTATGATAAGAAAATTAGAGAAGTGGCAAAGGAAAAATCCAAAAATTCCTCTATGAAGGGGATGCCTACAGGAAAATTCCTTTACCAAACTTTTGAGAACCTCTTTTACCTCCAACATGAGGTAAAACATTTTTTTGTAAACAAACCCACTTTTGAAAAATACACAAAAATCGATGAAGTCTACAGGAGAATGGTAAATATTAAATTACCATATACAGAGACTTGGGAAAAGTTGAATGATTTACTATGAACATTAAAAATAAAACAAGTAAAAGGGTAGTCAAAGTAAAAAAGAGCAGTAATAGAGTTTAAAGATGAAAGAGTATCAGTAATTGCCAATGTAGAGCAATAGCCAAAGAGAGAAGGCAATATAATATCAAATAAAAGCCAACAACAAACAATAAAAGAGGGAGAGCTTGCAATAGTTACATATCTATCTCTATCTTCTTGCATGAAGATATTTCTTGTTCCTTGAATAATTCCTAAAATAGTTTATTTTTTGTGATAAGTGTTTTTTCTATAAATACTTCATAATTCGAAGTATAGAGGGTGGATTGCTGAACATTTCTATATTTATTATTGATCTGAAAACCTGAGGATTTATTGTAACATTTTCAAGTCAGTAGACTGTACTGAGTAATAAAGGCATTGCATTACAGGATTCATATGTTGGACCACTTCAGTGAAGTATCTTCCATATGTTAAATTGTTATTTTCTTAAGTATTTCACATACATACATGTTTTCCAGTTTGAATGAAAAATCTGGAATGTTACATCAGAATTTGTTTAAGTACACTCTACCTTGAATAGTTATTCATTTTGATGTCTTCTTCTAATATCTAGAGTAGGGAATTCTTCATTGCTCCCTAGTTTCGATTGACTTCTTTCATTTCCCTCATTATCCAGTTTGAGAAATCCTTAACTACTTCTTGACCCCGATTGAAAACCCACTTCACCATCCAACCTAAAAGATCTGAATTTACTCAGCTACCTTGCCATGTGAACAATATCTTTAGAACTTGATTCAGTCATGTTTTCTTGACATTTGGACTCCATAGCCCAATGGTAAAAAGATATTTATATATCCATCTAAATCAGTGATTCCACCACCAAATCAAATCAAAAGCCAACCAAGCTTAAATAACTAGCCTAAAATCAATTAATCCAACAAAGTTAAATCATTAAGAGAGAACCCTCTCTGAGCGTTAGGAAGGCTAGATCCTGATCTCAAAAGTAGGTTTGTGGTTACCTCTATTATTTCTTTAAACACAACATGACAACCCTAGGGAAATTTTAGAGTGATAACAGAGGCAATGCCTGCATACAATAACATCAGCGAAACACATGCCTTCTTTTTCTTCAATCATGTCATTGCACAGTTTGGTGTACCAGAGGCTATAGTCACAAAGCATGGGAAACATTTCCGTAATAACATAATGTCTGAATTGACTGCCAAGTTGGGCCTCTCCCATGAGAGCTCAAATCCCTACTACTCTTAACCAAATGGGAAATTTGAGGCCATCAATAAATTTTTGAAACCAATGCTTCAGTGCATGAAAGGGATCCACAAATTAGATTGGCATTTGATCCTTTATGCAGCCTTGTTCCCATATCAAACCTCTACTTGGATTGTTTTCGGGTTCACACCATTCCAATTGGTATATGGCATGGACGAAATCATTCTTATTGAATGTGAAATTCCATCTCTAAAACTTGTTGTTGAGCTCCTCCCTACCATCTGCAGAAGAAGAGTGTCTCTTACATCTGACACATTTAGATGAAACTCGGCGCAATGTCACGATGGCTAATGAGGCCCATAAGAAACGTTTTAAGGCACAATATGACAAGAATATCAAACCTTGTGTCTTCTAGGAAGGTGATCTTGTCTTGTTGTACGATCAAGAGTTTGATAAGTTAAGATAAGTTAAGATCCGGTAAGTTCAATCCAATGTGGCTAGGCCCATAAATGTTAAATGTGTTCTTTCTAAAGGGGCCTACGAGCTTGTTGATTTCGATGGAGTTCCATTGGCACGGCCTAGAAATGGGTTGTACCTTAAAAAATACTATGATTAAGTCATTTTTGTGTAGTTCACTCTGTACATGTTGTATATTGGTGTGTTGAGTGTGTTTGTGATGTGTTCCCTTCGGAGTTTCCTATAGTTTTTGTTAATCATGTTTACATTTGGTTTGCAGATGTCGGCATCCCTTCAACCATACGTTGGTTATGTTGATGGTGCTATTCACAGTACTCAAAACCTTTCTTCTGCATCATGGGATGTATATGCTCTCAGTGGTGAGTTAGTGAGTTTCAAGGGATTTGTATCGGTCACTCTACAAATAATATTGTTGAGTATAACACAGTGATTATGCTATTGTTTAATGACATTTCTCATGATATCTGTTGTGTAGTTATGAGACTTGAACCACAATTTGTAGTACTATAGTTTACTATTGTATATTTAGTTGGAAGTTCAACTATGCTTCATATGTTCTTAAGGGTTTTCCTTCTAGAAATATATTTTTATTATATCTAATATCAACACATTTCTAGAATTCCAAATACATTAACAAGATGCACTAGAAAAAATCAATTTTTAGACAGACATTTGCGACATACATAAATTAAATTTAACTCACATCACAAACGTTTAATGAGATATAGAATGCATGAGAAAACACAACAGGTATAATATATATATATATATAATATAATATATTATATATAATATATATATATATATAATATATATATACATATATATATATATTATATAATATATAATCTATAATATATATAATATATATATATATATATATATATATATGTATATATATATACATATATATAATATAGAGATAGATAAGTTGGTTTTTACAAAAACTTGTGCCTAAGACACATATGGCCACACAACTTCTCATATCAAAAAATATACATGCAGTCAAAATACAGCTATATAGCCTCCTAGTAGACTACTCCAAAGGATTCTCATGATAACAAGAAATTGTGAGAGCCATCTTTCACAATAGCCCGTTGATACGACCAGGCATGCCAACAGTGTGGCGTTGCAATCTCATAGGGATCTAATCTACCCTAGGCCACATAAAGATCCAACAATACCTCTCATCCCCCTGCAATAACATTTACTCCAACTGGTGCCTACTATGGGTCTCCTACATGTTGAAGCTAGGAAGAACCCACAGGTCAAACGGGTCAAACATCTGCATGTAAAAATCAATAGTTAGTTTCAGATACATAGAAAATTCAAAAAATTAAAATTAAAACTTAAAACTCAAAAAATGATCAAAATGTTTTTGTTTTACCTATGGCACCCCATCGCACACCGCCAGGAAGCACCAGCTCTGGGTCTCCATAGAAATCCATCCTTGCATATGGATAGTCTTCAATCATAATGAATTGCATGCACAACCATCGAAAGAAGACTGGTGTGAAGCTCATAGACAATGGACCTGCATGTATGGACATGAGATCCAGCCATCTCCTCATATGTGGGACTCTTGGATCTATGGGCTCAAACGAGATATGTTGTGGTGAAAGCAGTGGAATCCACTCTAAGGTGAATGAAATCAAAATTGTATCATACCCAAAATTCTTTAACCATCCATCCTTTTCCTTAGTAAGTTGTTATTTCATGTTTGCTAGTACTCCCTCGCTCCAATTAAACATTTTCAGCTCTATACACTCTAGAGCATACTGCATTTGAAACTTGTTGAGAAAATGTAGGGTAGCATTGTCAAAAAATATAGAAATCATAAATAGGATTGTCCTCAAAGGAAAATGAACCACATCCTTTATCTTGATTTTCTCATCCGTTATTGGTTGGGATAGAGGTCTACAATGTGTACTGATATACTCCTTGAAAATATCTATACCCCTCCTCGAACCATAAAATGAGACAGGGGCACCTCTCCTCATTAAACCTATCAAGAAGTAAATTTATTCCACTTGTATACTAAACATATGTGCTCCAAGCCTGAAATCCTTTGTCTAAACATCCCATGCTCAAACAAGATACTCTAATAACTCTAGTTGTTGCCTCATCCCAGGAAGCCAAAAGAATTTCAGAAGCCCATAGTTTCTTAATGCTTGGACGGTGGTTAGATCATTAACTTCCTTCATATATTATTCCGCGTGTTCTCTTTCTCTCCAAATTAGATCCATTTTGTTTTGATGGAAACTTGAAATAGGATAAGAAGAATCATTAGGATGAATCTCATGCAAAAAATTGAGAGAATTTTGGGTGAAAGAAGAAAATTATTTTTTTCAAATGCACGCAACACACTATACTAAAGGGAGACTGTGCACTGTAGCACCCTAAAAAGTACAAATTTTAATTTCCCATAGCACTTTTTGATAATGTTGGGGTGCATTGGGGCTAGGGAGAAAAATCAAATCCCTAGGTCACCCAAAATTGGAAAAAAAAGTGCATGAAATGAAGAAATGTAACTATAGAAAGAAAGAGGAAGGTGAGATCTCCTACCTGGAAGTTACAGTACTCAAAATGATCCACTGAATTGGTCACAATAAATTGCAAAATATCGGGGGGAAAAGCACTCAGATCTCACTCACCAAGAGATAAAATGTAAAACGGTAAAAATGAAATTGTTTTTTGCCTATTTATGGTCATTTTCATAATTATTTTATTAATATTTTATTATTTTGACCTAAATATGACCTTATTTTACCATGAATCAGGTATTTTAATATTTTGGTGGTGTTCTGATAAATTTAACAATTGTTTGATGGATTTACTGTTGTTTGAATCGAAACGAATCATTTTGACCAAAGAGCATACCTTTATCACTTTTTCGGGCTTTGTAAACTTACAAAAAGGAACATCCTAGAGTCCCCTTTCAACCTTTTTTAGACTCCCAAAATGTGAAAATATTGTCAAGCACCTGTCTTTTCGAACACGTTAAATTAAATGAAAATAATTCTACTCAATATAAGTTTAATCCTTTTCCAAACTAAGATAAACTATTTACGAAAAATGAATACCTTAGTTGAACATGACTAAGAGGTTCTCCTAAGTATCATTTTCTACCTTTTCTGACTTAAGAAACAACTTTATGAAAAGGAACCTTTAGAGTTTTATTTTTCCCCTCTTTTTCAAACTCTCTAAACATGAAAAAAAAGTTGAGTTGCATCTTTGCTAGACTCGTAAAAGCATAAAACAATGATGGACTTGTTTAACATGATGAGATCAAACCATTCCTTCTCAGGGTTCGTTAAAAATACTCAGGGGGTTCATCTAAAGGATGAACTTATAGATCAAGAATATGTTATCCTCCTCAAGCTTATAAAACATAAAGAGATATTGACTAGAATGGTTGGGTAGATTAGGAAAAATGGGACTCCACCTATTAATGGCAGTAAGTCACTCTTGAACATGACACTCTTCCACTTCATCTCTGATCTAGATCTCTTGAGTTATTGCAATTAACTAATATCTTTTACTTATGTTATGTTAGAATAATTTCATATAAAAGAGTATGATATATCACATGTGCATACTGTAAATAAGATGAAGCATGACAACAAGTTAACATCAAATCAAGAACACATAACACATTGATAATGGAGTTCACCTAGTGTGGATTATGTCTCCGGGCCCTAGTGTCAAGAGTGGGGAGGTCACTTCATTAAATGTGTTAGAGTTAGTCTTTGCAGCCTTTCACCGGTGATCAAGCATACTCTTACAAAGTGGTCTTAGGGTGTTAAAGTCAAATTTTGTCATTTCAATGAGTCTTAAAGTAAAATTTAGTCACTAGGTATTAGGTCTAGGATTTTTTTCACTTCTTCCAAAGTTTTCCAAATATTGTTCCATGTCACCATTCAGCTTAGTTTACCATCATTCAAAGAGTTTCCATAATTATTTCAAGTTCCAATGGGTCATTTTACACCTTGTTTGTGCTTCAGTTGTGATTAGGTAAGGCTCATTTCCCTCTCCTAGGGTTTTGAAGGTAATTTTCCTTGGATGGTCAATCATCAACAAAACTTGTATACTAATGCTCATACACCTTCCCCTACCCTTAAAATAATTTCTTAAACACTTTCCATTAATGATATCCGTTAAATTCATCATTCTCCCACAAACCCTAGCCTATTGCTACAATTTGACACTTTTCTAGGTTAAGCCTTTTTTTTCCCTTTTGGACCCCTTCCCCTCACTCAATATTTGGAATTCAACTTTTCCCTACTTCCTAACATCCCTCCCTACTTCCAAAAAATTTTCTCAAGAAATTAGAAGCCCCTCATCCCCTTCATTTCCCTTCATTTCTACAAATCCCTTGTTCCACACATCGGGATAGGTTTCATTCAAATGATGTTTCTGAGCAAGAAAAGATGAATTTGACAAAAGTGAGAGAGCTTTTGTCCACCATAAACTCAAGAAGAAAAAAATCCTTCACTTTTTACACAGGTGTCATGTTCTTAAAGAAATGTCAAAAATATAGTTGTTACAAGAGAGTTGTTGCACTTCTGGAGTGACCTTGGGAAACTTAAGCGTTCTTCTAGCTGGAGTGACCAAATGACTTTCTTGATGAATCAAATGCTATCTTGACAAAGAGGGATTTACACTGAGCTATCATGAGCTCAATTTGGAGTTGAGGAAAACCTCCAATAGTTGACTTTAATAGCACTCTACATTTTGGCAGTCTCATTCTGCACATTTTGACCAGTCTTGGGAGATTAGGCTTTCGACAAGGCAAATGAGCTCCAAATTGAAACATTAAAGATGTTTTGGAAAGTAGACTATAAAATTTTTCTGACAAGATATTCCACACCCAATTTGGACATCGGGAAGGCACTCAAAAGTTGATTTGAAGCTGGCGTTGCGTGTTTCCTTAAGGCGTTGCGTGTTTCCTTAAGGCGTTGCGCATTTGTCCAGGACAGCTAAAATCGTCTCCTCAGCTCTACTAAAGTTCTTTCAACCTCGAGACAAGTAAGTAGTAGCTAACGAATGTTACTTTTCCTCCTCAAGTCAATTACGAAGTGTTTGAATTTTTTTATTGAAGATTTGGTTTAATTTCACATCTAAACCCTAGATTCCCCAACACTATCCTTGTATTAACAATCCCTTTCATATACTCCCTTATACCTTCCTTCCCTCTCCCTAAGCCTTTACATCCAACAATCTCTAACCTTTGTCCCAAAAAACCTAAACCCTAGGTGCTACAATTACCTAGGCTCCCAAACTGCAACCCTCATATCCATCATACTAATACTCCCTATCCCCTCCTCCGTTACATAAATTCCAACAACCTAATACCTCCCTAGGGTTTGACATTAAAACACCATGGCAGAAGAAGCAAAAATACCATACAGTGAAGCAGACCTAGAACCAAAGGTTTGAAAAAAGCCTTGGAACTTAAAGGGAAAAGGCAAAGAGAGATAGTTGATGAAGCTATGCTTGATGATCAAAGAAGAGAAGGACGGTTGGCTTCGGGCCATCAATGATCACTTGGAGAAGCTATTGAAGAAATGTAAAAAGGAAAAACTTGACACACTTGCAGAGGCTTCACTCCATGCCTAGATACACCAAACATCATCTCCTTGACCAATTTTGAAGACTCTTGGCACATTTTAACAAATATTGTATTTTTCTGTGTTTTTTTAGGCAATTTTATATCAGCAACTTGGTCAAACGCATAGCACCCTAGGCATTGCACACTTTTTGGAGGAATGGCCACCACCATTGGATTTAGAAGGCCCAATATAATTAGGAAAACCATGTTTCCAGCCTTGGAAGGAAAAACTGGTTGGTGGAAAAGACGAAAACTAGAAAAAAATCACATTTCTGCCTCATTTTTGGACTAGGCGCTACGCATTTCACCTATCTTAGGAGAATCCATTTTTTGAGGGCCAAATCAAGCTCATTTTTCAAACTAAAGATAGGTCTAGAAACTAGACAAGATAAGATTTCCAACGAGCTATCATGGGCTCAATTTGGACATCGAGAAGGCAGTCAAAAGTGGGTTTGAACATGGAGTTGTGCACTTCCTTCAGGCACTGCGCGTTTGATACTAACGCTGCGCACTTGACAGACAGCCAAATTTTTCACTGTTTCTTCAGAAAATACTTTTCACCTGTGGGATTTTGATTTTTCACTCATGTAATTCATAATGATGATGTAATTAAAGTGTATTTTTTTACCTAGGGTAGATACATCAAATTAATGGCCTAAGTGGCATGTAATGAATCAATTTGCTTCATATTAGGGATGAGTCAGTTTGACCACCCTAGTCTTTAGCTTTCAGTTCATAATTTTGTGAAATTGCTCGTCCTCTCATGGATTTGACCCCTGAGCCTAGGATTAGTTTTTTTGAGGCCTATATCATGTATTTTCTTAGTCATTTTGTTGGTTGGACTCAGTGTGGATGCTCAGAGCTTGATTGTACACCTTTGTAAGCAGTTTGGCAGTAAATTAATAAGAATTGCAACTATTTTTATGGGATCCCTATGGTATGGAGTTCTAGTACAGTTTCTTCTTCTATTATTATAAGTTTATATGTTTTATGTATGCCATCAAAAATTTCATTGCTTCTAGTTGAATGTTTTCAAGTTTAATAGGTAGAATCCATTGCATCAGTGCTATGCCTTGGGAAACCATTCACCATTTCATGTTTTCTACAGTCCAAGAAGGATCCATGATTGTCACATGCCCTTCTTAGCTTATCACCAATCTTAAGCATCTCACCTCATCAAGCCCTAGAGTTTTAAAGGCTCTGCCTACCTCCCCCATAAAACACCTTGCATTTCTGACCTAATTTCCCAGACCTAAACTGCCGAGCTCCTCCTAATATGACAAAACCTCTACAAAATCCAATCAAAACTTTCAAGCTACTATACCAGGCTGATCCAGTCATCTTGACTGAGATCCTTATGGAGAGAGCCCTCTCCAGGCCTAGTAGGGCTAGCTACTTAGCTAAGCTTAGTTTGTGGTTACCCTGGCATTACCTCCCTTCAGCCTGAGGTCAATCTAGGTGATAACAAAATGCTGCAATATGATGATGTACATGGTATGTTCTTTTTCATTACAAGGATGAATACCCTCAACCAGAGTGGCATGTCTCTCCATAAGACATTCTCCTTATAGGAACTCTCACTCAAATGGGAATTCCTTTAGCGTGAAAAGATAATAAAATCTCACAATATGTGGCATATAATCATCCCTCAACATAATGGTAATCTTGGATCTCAACAACAAAAACATTATCTCAGCAAATCAAAATAAAATCATGACATAACTACATCATATACCTCCACTTTTGAGGATGGCCGAAAAATTCAAAGCTCAACTATTGAAATGGACACCACCATTGAATTCTTGGCATGAAATCATGTCAAACGACTATAAACTTTCCCCTTTATAACACTGTCAAATTCTGACCCCCGGACATCTTGAAGATTCCCCCAAAGATTCCTTCCTGAAGATGGCCAAAAATCCACTACTCTGATCAATATTTTGAGCACACCATTGTGCTCCTTGTGTAATTTTGTGAAAAATGACTATAAAGTCGGCATTATTCTGACACTGACAAAAATCAGCCTCAAAGGGAATCTTTTAGATTCCATAATATTCTCCAAAGATTCCTTGTTGGTGGACACCTAAATTTTTTGTGCTTAGATGGATATTTTGACAACACGGTTGGACTCCTATCGAGAAAATGTGCAAAAATGACTATAATCTTGACAAATTCTGCACTAGCATCTCTAGCCCTCTAAGGGAATCTTTTTAGCATCTTGGTATATTCCTTGCTCATGGTTCCACATCTCTGCAAATCATGGTTCCTCCAAATCACGGTTTTGTCATTCAAGGTTCCACCTCCGCTTTTTTTTGCTCTCTCGTTCAACTGAATCAGTGAGTTTATTAATAATTTTTTGGAAATTAACAACAAAGGGTCGTTGGCCCATTGGTGGAGCACCCAACTTGGCGCAGGTTGGTCGCACGTTCCAATCTCGGCATATCATGATAGTTGTGTTTTATACTGTTGGTGCCATTTTATTTTACAACTAGTGGTTACATAAATTTAAATGGTGTGTTATATAATTTTGCAGTTACATATACCATTTTATGTTGGTGCAACGGTTATGGAGTTACACAAGATTGTGGTTAGCATTTGTTGTGACAAAACTTTGTCGTCGATGCTTACATTATATATAGCAAAACGTTTTGGTTATGTAGTTTAGTGAATAATATATAGTATATATATTGTTTGAATCTATTGCATTTGGTGGTTACGAGGCTACCCATCAGGGGCAGGCCCACGTGGGTCGGGCGGGTTCAACTCCCACCGGATGAACAAGTTCTTATATAATTTCACCACAAGTGAAGTAGGATATTCTAAATTAATGTTCGATGGGATGGCAGGTAAATGGTGATGTTCAAAGTGTGGCCCCAAGAAACCAAGTTGTATCTTGCTACTTACGGAGGAGGAGGCTTATCAGCCTATGGATCTGGTAATCAAATCATTGGATGGGGGACCAGCACTTATACTCCACAGCCGTATTTTCCATTTTGTGTTTTGGGGGGTATGTACTTTACAATGTGTTGTGTCGTTTATCATATATTAGGTACGTGATTATGTTAAAATATGTTGTATGGACCAGGTATGGGATGGGTCCACCGGGGGTGGCCCGTCCACCCCACTTTTAATATAATAACCATCTGTGGGGGTGGCAAGTGTGGCATTCGACCACCCCTATTATATTTTTTTTAGCTTTTTAAACCGATTTGGTCATTTTTTAATTTTCCAAAAATAAGTGTCACTCGATGATTTAAGTAGGTGACAAATTTGTCCTTCTAATGGTCGAATTCCATGCATCAGGTCTCAGTCAAGTTTTTGTCTCCTTAAGCCTACCACTTAGCCAAGAATGACCATAACTTTGACCATGAATAACTAGAGCATACTAACTCAAATTTGAGTGTCGTTTACACTGTTTGAAGCAGGGTGACAAGCAATACAATCTGGTCCTTGTTTCACTTTAGTCCAAGGACTTTTATTTTTGAGCTATTCTAAGCCCTATTTGACTTCTAAGCATCTCTAGATCCACCTGGATCATTCATCCCCACTGAGAAGATTTTGGTCCTCCAAAAGCATGAACATAATCTGTTACTGTTGTGTTACAATGTTTGTACAACAAATGTCCTAACATGTGACCCTTCCTTCTCCTTCACCCTTGTCCTTCGGAGCCATAAGTGATGATCCGACACCTACATCCTCTACAAACTTGTAGTACATCTTTGCAAATTACATGTTTAATGATCAACCATGACCCAAACATCCCCATACTTTCCAAGAGTTTATAAGACACACTTTTTGGTTAAGTTTACATCAAAATAGAATTCAATACCCCAGCTATCAATAAAAGGCCAAAACATCATTCTCACTTTAATAAGCGATGTAAAACATATCATCACTTTTACAATTTAAATTTCAGCACATCATTTACAAAATGTGGCCATGAAAAGCTACTATATCTATTAAAACCATCTCTCACTCATAAAAGTTAATGGGTCATCATCTCCTTATGGTGGATTTGCTTGTTGAAAAACCTTTCAAACTGGTCTCTGCAGGGGCGCTTTGACCTTGAGATGTTGCTCTAGATGGAGCCTCCAACATGTGGCTCTTTGGTGTCCACCTCTGTTGCAATTATTGCAAAAGGTATTCCTCCTCCATACCTACTTTATCTGCTTCTTTCACTGATGTGGAGAAGGCCTGTCACGCCTCATCCTATTTCTTGTTGTCATTCTCTTTCAATACTCAGTAAACATATGGATGTAAACCACAAAAGCTACATAGTTTTCTATGCCATGATTTATGCTCATCATTAACAACATGCTTGTAATTAAAATGACCTCTAGAATACTGAGATTGGTTATACCTCTCTTGACTATCTCCAGTGCAATCTTGGCAATGAGAGCTTGCCTCAGCTCTTCCTTTATGATGTGCACTATCATGGGAGGATGGTGATGTGTTCCCATCATTCTCTTTCTTTGATGGCTTCGACAATGTCTTGAAATATTTTTACACCTTTGAGCACTCCCCTTTAGTGTATCCCAAACCTACAAAACAAGGTCTTTGTACCACCTCCAATGGTTGAGTCATTCCTTGTCCATTAATATCAATTCCTCCTCCTTTATATCCCATCTTGGTAAGGAGTCTCATGCCAGTTCCTAAAATGGGTACCTCCATATTTCCAACAAAAATAGTGTCATGTGAAAAAGAAATTGAAGAATGATCAGCATTGTTTACCTCAATTATTGATTCTGAAACAAGTGATGATGCCTTCTCTAAGCCTTTGTTTCACTTCAATTTTTCCAAGGCCTCTTCAATGGCTTGTAGATAAAGATGCAATATCTACTTCTCCTCTTTTTCTTCTCGTAGAAGCCTCCTCAATTCATTATTCTCTACTTGAAGGCTCTGACTTATTTCCTCATTCAAAAGATGATAAGAGGATGAATATGAACAATCACTAGAAGATGGAGATGGAGCATTGTCCTCTTCTCTTTCTTTCTCCTATTCCTCTCTTGCCATTTTCTTCTCATAAGCTTCATACATTATGTCCACCTTTTTTTACATCCTGAGGAAGGCCACGTACATAACTCTTTCATCCTCCATTTTCTTTCTTATTGCATGTTTAATCATTCACACTCGCAATTCACATCAGCGAGAAGATCGCTCTCATGCCAAACTTGATCTGGATCTCTTCAGGTACCGAAATTAACCAAGATATTTTACTTCTGTGATGTTAGAAAAATTTCATATAAAAGAGCATGATATATCACATGTGCATACTGTAAAGAAGATGAAACATGACAAAAATCTTCAAATCAAGAACACATAACACATTGATAACGAAGTTCACCCAGTGTGGGTTACATCTCTGGGACCTGGTGTCAAGATTGGGGAGGTTGTTTCATTAAATGTTGCAAATAATGATGATGTGCATGGTATGTTCTTTATCATTACAAGGATGAATACCCTCAACTAGAGTGGCATGTCTCTCCACAAGATGTTCTCCCTATAGGAACTCTCACTCAAATGGTAATTCCTTCTGCATGACAAGCTAATAAAATCTCATAATATGTGGCATACAAGCATCCCTCAACATAATGGTAATCATGGATCTCAACAAAAAAAACATTATCTTTGAAAATAAAAAGAAAAGAATGACATAACTCCATCATATACCTCCACTTTCGAGAATGGTCGAAAAATACGAATCTTAGCTATAAAACAAACACAACGTTGAATTCGTGGCGCGAAATCAATTCAAACGACTATAAATTTTTCCCCTTTCTAACACCAAATTTTGGACCCTCAGGCATCTTGAAGATTCCCCTAAAGGTTCCTTCCTAAATATGGCTGAAAAAATTGTTGCTCGGATGAATATTTTGAGCACACCATTGCGCTTCCTACGAAATTCTATGAAAATGACTTTAAAGTCAACATCATTTTGACACTTGAAAAAATCTACCTCAAATGGAATATTTTAGATTCCATAAGATTCTCCAAAGATTCCTTGCTACTGGACACCTGAATTTCTGCTACTCAAATGGAGATTCTTGCAACTCGTGAGAAAACGTGAAAAAATGACTATAAGCTTGACAAATTCTATCACTAGCATCTCTAGCCCTCTAAGGGAATATTTTCAGCATCTTAGCATATTCCCTACTCATGGTTCCACATCTTTGCAAATCATGGCTCCACTGGTTCACGATTCCGCCTCAACTCCGCTACGCTCTCCCTTTCGACTGAATAGGTGAGTTTATTAATAATGTTTTGGGCAGAATTAACAACACAATTTCGTTGGCCCATTGGTGGAGCGCCCAACTTAGTGCGGGTTGGTTGCATGTTCCAATCTCAACATAGCATGTTGATTATGTTTTATACAGTTGGCACCATTTTATTTTACAGTTGGAGGATACATAACTTTAAATGGTTTGTTATATAATCTTGCAGTTACATATACCAATTTATGTTGGCACAACGGTTATGGAGTTACGAAGGACCGCTGTTAGCATTTGTTGTCACGGAACTTTGCCGCCCACCATTACATTATATATAGCAAATAGTTTTGGTTATGTGGTTGGGAAAATAAAATATAGTATATATATTTTCTGACTCTGTTGCATCTAGCGGTTATAGGGTCTCCCGTCAGGGACCGACCCACGTGGTTCATGCGGGTTTGACTCCCACCAGCTCCACATTAAAATGTGTTGTGTCGTTTATCGTATATTGGGGACATGATTATGTTAGCATATGTTGTATAGAACGGGTGCGGGGCAGGTCCTTCGGGGGTGGCCCTCCCACCCCACTTTTAATACAATAACCATTTGCAAGGGTGGCAGGGATGGCAGGATTAGCAGCCCACTACCCCTATTATATATTTTTTTTGTTTCTTAAACCGATTTGGTCATTTTTTAATTTGCTGAAAATAAGGATCACTGGATGATTTAAGTAGGTGAAAAATTCACCCATCAGGTGGTCGAATTCCATGCACTGGGTCTCGACCAATTTTTTTCCTCCTTAAGCCTACCACTTGGCCAAATTTGACTAGAAATTTGACCGCAAATATTTGGAGCATAAGAAATCATATTTGAGTGTTGTTCACACCATTGGAATCACGACTATTATCACTCAGGTTGTTCCCCAGGAAAATTCTAAGGAGGGAATACGGCCAAGGTAACCACAGACCAACCTTTTAGACACAAATTCTAGCCAATCTGCATCCAGAGACAGCTCTCTCTTTAAAGTTTAGCTTTGTTTTTAGATTATATTAGGCTAGTTATGAAGTACAAGGGTTTGGTTTTGAGTTTTTTGATGGTGGTGTTCTATAGAGCAGGGCTATAAATTTGAAAACTTCAGTGCATTGGGCTAATGGAGTCTAGGAGGTTGAACAACTGGATATGGTCTCTTTGACAAAAGGAGGTACTACAAACCAGGGTAATCAACCATGGAACAATTCATGAGCTGAATTAGATGAGATGGAGTCTGTGTTTGGAGGGCAGTTAAGAATCCTTCAACATGTAGACAGAAAGAAAGTGAATGATTATGACCAAGAAGAAATTAAGAATTTCTTAGCATTAAATCAACATGTAAGAACCAGGGAAACAAGAGCAGTTAAGAATTCCTATTTGTGATGATCCTGAAGAAAACATTAATAATAATAAATATTGAACACAGAGTGTAAACAAAAAAATTTTGGGCTCTTATTTTTCTCTATTATTAAGATCATGAAACATGTATGATGTATATAAACACATAAACAGTAAAGCAGAGGTGAGGAGAAACTTATTGATCCATAACATGACTCAAGAATTTTGTAGCAGGGTCCAGAGTATCAATTCCGCATTCAGATAGTGTAGCAACAATGAAATCCAACAGCCTTTGTATTCAACAAATTCTCAGAGTTACAGCGCAGTCCAGAGAAGATATCACCAACCAACCCCGAATTATTCACTTGGGGAGGTATTTATACAAAAAGTGTTTACAAAATATCTGAATGAGAAAATATCAAGCAATAACTTCATCCATCTACTTTACAAGAGAAGTAAATGATGTTGGAAACAGGGAGAAATGAATGCAGAAGTAAATATTGGTGTGCTAGTTGTTCAGTTGGTGAGATGCGTTTGACTTTTAAACTTGGTGAGTCGGCCGGGGGGTGCTTCCGCTAATATTTTTGCATTGTTGTGCTGGCCCTTTCAGCTGTATCTGGTCTTGCCTTAATGCGTTATTTCTCCAACCTAATTTCCGTCCCCTATTGTTTTCTTCTTTATGGCCTGTGATACCAAATTTCAACCTTCCAAAGCTATAAAAAGAAATTAAAGATATGTTTATAAAATCTCCAACATTCTTTGCCACCATTGGTCTCCTGGTAACTGATGTCTTTTCAATTTCCTTAAAGTCTCATCAGCATTAGTGTATATGAAGAAATTAGGCTGGACTGTGAAAGGATGTTTTATTTCATTTTCAATATAAAATAGATTTTCCAAACTTTCATACAAGCTTCGTCCTGATGGGAGTGCTCTTTCTTCTGAAGTGCTTGATGAGGCTGTGATTTGATTTGCAGCATAGGTATTCACCTTGTGAGCATTGTTTGCATGTGTCATCAGTTTGTGATCATTGGTTAATAAACTGGGCAAACCCTTTTCCTGCAAAACTGTAAACTTCGCTGTAAAAGCATTTATCCCCACTTGCATGTCCTGGCACTTCCTCTCCAGATTTTATATGAAGTTCTTCATGGTCATAACTCTCTTGACTGTTTGAATGTGCCTGTCCTATCTCTGATTTCCAGTGTTGCTAGTTCTTCACTGGTGTGGGTATTTAAAAAGTGTATTAACCTATTGGCATGTTCGGGAATGTGTCCCAATATTGTCCTGGCCTTTTGAATCTCTACTTGGTCTAGTACTATCAAGTCAATTTTCTCATGGATTGTTTGTATTGATCTCCATTGATCAGTGATGGATTGCCCAATATTAGTCCACAAGATCTTTTTAATTTCTGCTAGAGGTTTGTGAAGAGAAAGATCCTTTTCTAAGGATCTTACCTTGTTTTCCAATGCTTTTACCTCTCTTGTTCTTTCTGCCACAGTCATTTTTGATTTATCATAACTCACTTATAGTTTAGCCAATTTCTCTTTGGCCTCTTTTAGCTCTGACACTTGGAGTTCTAACTCTTTCATTGCCTTCATTAGCTCTTCTATGCTCATGCTGGTACCTAGTGTTGTTGTTATTGCTGCTGCTGAAATATCTGTGGCTGATGTACCTATTGTTGGGACAGTCGGAGGTATTACTGTTGTAATTGTAGGAGGAGCATTTGTAGCTGTTGGAGCTGTTTGAGATGGCTGGGAGGTTGACACTCCCTGCTTTTCCTGTAATGCCTTCTCCAATTCCTGCTCTGTCTCATTTAATCTTTGATTCATTTTCATTAGCAAATTCATTATGTCTTCCTCTTCTTTTTGTTGCACAACCTCTGTGGTTTGTGGATGCATTGTAATTGGCAGCTTTAATTGCTTTTTAAGGGTTGCAATGTCTTTTTCCTTCTTTTTTATCAAAGCCTTTATGCCCTTGGCATCCTTGGGATCATGTCCCAACTCGATGATAATTTCTTCCAAGGATTTGATCCTGTTATCCTTGGCTAATGAAGAGGCCTTTTCCAACTCTAATTGGGCAGAGGTGTTGTGCAATGAATTCTGCAATTTGTGAGCTAATAATGCCTTGTATGCCAAGGTGGAGTACACCATTTCCCCAGTTTTCTTGTGCAATTCAATCTGGTCCATTGGATGGATGTCTTTGGAGATAACTTCTAGATTGGTCTTGATATAATCGGCAGCTGACTGTGGCTGCTGCATTTTGGGCTTGAAGTGACTAAGGGTCATTTTTCCCTCTTGAATATCATATGCTGACATTAACCTTTGTTGATTAGTGGGGGCCATTTTCAACAATTGATTATAAAGTTGAATTATTATTGGCTCATTCTTTGCCTTTATCTCAGTAAAGGTTCTCTTAATATCCGAACCTTGCTTGCTCTGTTGCTTGCTTTGAGGCCTGGTGGATGAAACTTCCACACTATGCTACCTCTCTAGCTCTTGCTAGTATGAGCTAGCTGATGTGCCCATCATTGGAGAAGTTTGTTGTCTAGGCATTCCCTCACCCCTTAGGCTGCCTGTTGTTTCTTCCAAGAGTTCCTCTTTAGAGTGAGGATTTAATCTTTGCCTCTTTTCCCCTAGCTGTTCCACTGGTCCACTTACAGGTGTGCTTTCCTCTCTGTCCTTTTTCTTACCTCTTTCCTCATTTAGAGGAGTTTGTAATGCAAGGATTTCAGGTGCCTTTATCTGTGTTGAAGGGACTTGCCCTTGGCTTTGTTCCTTTGATGTAGCTAGTTGGTCTGTCATCATTTCCTGCTCTGTGTCTATCACCTCTTTTCCTTTAGTTGACCTTGTGCTAGCCTTTTGTGATGGCTATTGAGAAGTCCCAGCAAAAGATGTGTCACCTCCTATGTGTTGCGGCAGCTTGAAGGATACCTGTCCAAAAGAGTCCAGGTCAAGCGTTTTTTCAAGCTCTTTCATGGCTCTTTCCGATTTCTCTTCCTTGGTAATTTCTTCAACTAATGTGCCTTCTAACCATTCTTGTTGATTATCATATTGTTGAATTTCAGGGATCTTGCAATGAACATATGCTAGTAGCTTTTTTTTCACCTTCCTATAACTTATGAAATGATTGGGGTCATATGGTGCCCAATAGAAACTTTGTTTCAACTTTAGTTGGTGCCCTAAAATATTATCAACCTCTTCCCAAGCTTCTCTTTTATTGAAGATAAAAGGGCCCTGTTGATTTCTTATTTTGAGCTGTACCTTTTTCTTAGCCTTGCAAAAGTGGGTTAAGACTGCTTGGATAAACTGTCTGAAGTACTCCAGTGCAAACAACCTCATGGGCACAAATTTGGGCAGCTTGTAGGGGCACAGTTCACAACCATATATTCAGATTTCAGTGTGATTATGGTAAAAATACCATTCGCCTATGTTGTAGCTTTTGGAAAGCTACAAATTTTCTGCATTTCACCAGAGAGTCTAGCAGGAGGAGTGGTCACTAATAAAGAAGAGGTTGGATGTATGAACAGGGCAATGAATTCACAGTAAGAATAAGGAGAGTCACTAACACGGTGGAAGACTGAGGTCCAAAAGATTACAGACCTTCGCTCTCCTTTGCAATCCAATTTTCTGAGGGGAATTTGAAAACTATCTGGTTGATTGTACAACACCAAATGATATATGTATGATGTGTATTTAAACACTCTTTCTCTGTCCAAGCACATGAATTGTTCATGGATCTTATCAGCTAGGAAGGTAGCATAGTCATACTTGACAGCAGGGGGCTGTTCTGGAGTAAAAATGGACAACAAAACTAAGGTAGTCTCATCAACATACTCACTGGTTTTGAATCCCAAGATGTAGGATATCATGTCTATAATGAATTCTCCTGCTTCAGGGAACCAAATATCTACATAAGGAGGTGGGCCTCGGTGCTAGTAATCTGGTTTCATGAATAATTGAGTTAATCTGATTATCTTTGAACTGGGCAATTTGGTTCCTTGGTCAAGAAAAAATTCCATGGAAAGAGGAGTCAGAGGTTGAGTTGGCTTGAAGTGCAGCATCTCATTGATGGATTCAAGGGTGATATGAAAGAGGACATTTCCAGAAGGGGCCATCACTACCCTTTGAGTAGGTTCATAATTGGCATGGAATTGGTGGATGAGGTCAGGGAATACATTCATTGAAGGGAGGTAGTACATTGGCATGTTGGACTCCCAATTTCCATAGACATTGACATTGTTGCGGTAGCTATTCCTAATTTCACAAAATGCTTGGAGGTGAGGCTTGTCACCAATTAAGTCATTAATCTAGAAATATTTGTCAGCTAAAGGTATCCATTCCAGTTCTTTGTGTGGAGCATTGAGAGGTGCAACATTCAGGGCCACTGGAGCCTCCATTGCTCAACTATCTGTGATTTTTCAATTTGGAATTTGGGTTTGTGTAGCAAAAATAGATAAAATAAGGGCTCCAGGGCTTTTCTCAGGGAATTGCAGACTGAATTCAATTCGAATTTTAACTTGCTGGGTGAATCTCACAGTGGAAAACAAAGTTTGCAGGGTTTTCGGTAAAAATGGACAAAAACAGTGGTAATGGTGCACTTGTTGAAATTAGTTTGATGATTTGAGCTTAAATTTGCGCATTTTTTGGAAAATTTGCAAAGGAAAGTTAAAAACAGGGGGCTTGGGAACAATATTTAGGTAAATACCTATTTTTATCGGCTCACTGGGCAAATTTTATAGTGAGACACGAAATGTGCAGGTTTTTTGGTGAAAAGTGGGTAACAGAGCAGTTCTGGGGTACTTGTGTGGAAGCTATATACTGAATTCAGTATGAATTTCACCTCTTTGGTATAACTTACATAGGAAAACTTTCAAAACACAAGATTGGGAGGTAAAACGGGTAAATACCTTGGTTGTGGACGCGCACACAAGAAATTTGCAACTAGAGTAATGAATTGCAGAGTGAAATGCCGGAGTATATTGGTCGGGTGGCAGACTGGATTTCTGGTGGTGACTTCATCGTAATTCACATGCAGAGCTTCTGTAAAAAACAACAATTAGAAATGGACAAAAATGACATTTTCATGGTTTTTTTACAAAATTTGGCTTTACGGGCTTTTTGCCGCTTTTTTGTGATGACATCATCATGACATGAGGTTTTATCGCAATGTGGGTGACGTCGCGATGATGTCAGCGAGCGATGTGGCAGACAACATGGAGGTGGCGTGGAGATGACATCATCGGGGGGATCAGGAGGGACGGTAAATGGCATTTCCGACACCACTTTTGGGCAAAGGCTATTTCGGGCAGAGGGGCCGCGATAGCACAGGGCGGGCGACGTGTGTCTTCTATACGGTAGTGAAACTGCCATTTTCCCGGAAGCTATCATTCGGGCATTGGATGGGTTGCGATATTGCTGCGGGTCGTCTGATCTGTGGGATCAGATCCAACAGTTGATGCATGACGGAGTTGGTAGTGCAGTATGGTGCGGGGACCCGCCATTATTTTAATGATTTTTCAAAGGTTTGGGGTTATTCCATGGTTTGGGTTGCGGAGTTTGGCTATTTATTTAACCAGAGATTAAATAAATTCCAATGTTGTCATGCGCGGGGAGGGTTATCACAGGGTTTCAAATAAACCTTGGATCCCCTTAAATAATGACATATTGCTATAATTAGCAGGGGCGGGATAATAAATTTTTGGAGGTTTTTATTTTGTATATACATAATACGAGTATGGGGAAAGATATATAGGGATTTAATATAATAGGGTTAGTGTGTTAATATGAAACATATATTTGAATAAAGCATTAAGTTAAAGAGTGAACAACTTAAACTTTTAGGGAAATGAGAGAGTTTTTTAAGCTGTGAAGTTTGATAGCTTAGGCTTAGGAGAAAACTAATGTTTTACACAAGAAATGTGGCTTCTTGGCCCATGCAGACAATGTCATTTTGCTTCAAACTTTTACCTGAAATGGACTGGTCTAGGAATATTGAGCAAATCTCAATATCCTGGGGGGAGGTTAGTGATTAATTGTTGGGAGGGGAATGAGGGGAAGTTAGACATGCATCATTTGGTCTGTCACCACATAGTTGCCATGGTGTTGATGATGGGAAGGAGATGAATCACCTTTGCAAGACAAAGTTACTCATGAACCTGCTTCTGCAACATCAAAACTGCCTACCTAGCCTACTGTTCCTAACATTTTTTCTTCCTTTTTCCTTGGGTGCATTTGAACTAGAAAACCCCTTCTCTTTTCTTTTCTTTCAGCTGCCCCTCTATCTAAGTCTGCCCTTATTTCTTCCAAGGGCTCAGATTTAGCTATTGAGACCCTTTGCTTCTCTACCTAGCTATTTGTGTGCCAAGCTTGAACTGTTTGGACAGACTTTATTCTCTATTTCTAAGACAAGTAAATTTAAATGTGGACTTGGCCAAGATTGAGCTGTTAGGCCATCCATCAATTGTGACAAAAGTCAATTGATTTCACACAATGAAATTCTTCAAAAATGGGACAGTAGTGGCATTTTGGACTAGCACACTTTCCTGGTCTTTTCATTTGGGGTTCATTTTCTTTCTTTTTTACCATTTCATTCCTTTTTTCCCTTTGATTTTTCTTTTAGGGCATACCCTCTTTTAATTTTTTAATTTTTTGTTTTCTTGGAATATGGAACACCTTTGCAACCAGCCAAAGGTTTGAACATATTAGGCCTTATCAATGTCAATCACGAAAAATGACACCTATTGGTATAGGAACCTAACAACGACGACAAGCACTACAATATGGTCCTTGTTTCACTTCAATCTGAGAACTTTGATTTTTGAGTTATTATGAGTCCTCTTTGACTTCTAAGCATCTCTAGAGCCACTTGGATCAATCTATGTGGTTGTTGGGTTGGGAAATCTTCCTATTTTTTGCTTCATTACACCATATTAAAGACTCTGCTTTCAGTTTTTGGTCAATGTTGCAAACTCTATTTAGTGCCACCGATATGTTCAAGAGAATTCATTGAGTTGATATCTTCTACGATACTCTTAAGCCTTCATTTCATGTTTATCGTTCCTGGACTAGTTCCACATCAATGTCATTTTGTCTCACGTCGTGATACTTATTTCATGTCGTTGATGGGGGATAAATCAAGGCCCTCCTACGATGAGTTGCTTACTATCAACATTAGCTTATTATCCAGGAAGTTGACTTAGAAACTCCCTTCTGTACCTTGGATCTTGCATACATAAATGGAAAGTTTCCTTTCTCTCGGTGACAGGTTTTCATTATTAGCCTTCGACTGAAATATTTTGTGTGGTGTTCAACTTCAACTCATCCATTCACACCATATGGATTGTACCATAGTACCTTGAGAACCATTAACATCATCGGTGGTTTCTCTCACGTCTATTAACGACTTACATCATTGGTCGGTAATCATATGGTGTCTACCATATTCGACTCCAGCTC
Source organism: Pinus taeda (assembly GCA_000404065.3). NCBI lineage: Eukaryota > Viridiplantae > Streptophyta > Pinopsida > Pinales > Pinaceae > Pinus > Pinus taeda. The sequence goes on along the minus strand of APFE030456025.1, from coordinate 69,152 downwards.
ATTTTTTCACATGGTTAGACTTGTACATCGGACGATCGAGTGAACAAGATAGAATACCCTAGATCTAGGTTCATCCATCCAAGTTGTGCTATCAGGATTAATGCAAGATTACAACATATGATGGTTATGATCATATAAACAGTGATCTAATCATGAGTCCACACTTTGTCATCAGTGGATGTGACTTCTTGATCATCGTACATGTAATGTTATCTTATGTGTTGAGCATAGGTATGCCTCCATCAGCAAATATTCATGATGAAAATTTATTATAATATATTATGGTCTTGAACCGTTGTTCTTACTTTGAAATGTGTCACAAGGTAAAGCACTTCAATCATTAGCTATTGTTTTTGACTTTGCGCTTTAGAGGGAAATCTATTATAGGCCATTTCATCACATCTAGCCAATAGGCCTACAAACCGAATCAATCCACATCCGTGACCATGTTGTCATCATCCCTACATGGATCCCTAAGCAAGAACTTTCTAAAATGTCTAAGTTTCTAGGTCTAACTGCTCAAAATCATTGGTTAAGTCCCAATGCACTCTGCCCCAAGTTTATGGACTTGCAGTCGGTGTTATTTTCTTCCTTCTGCACTAGCGATAGTCAACACCATCTTGCTACTTGATGGGGGTGCGTTGATTTTACAAATTTGAGAAAATTAAAAATATCTTTGAAGCTTCCTCTTCCACAAGATTACAAGGGTTGTTTTAACCATTTACTATGGATAAGAAGCTCAAGTCCTATTTGATCCTACCTTGAAGACTTCACCTCATATCCCTTGAGCTCATCCTCCTACCATAAGTGGATCTCAAGATCATTATGGTAAATCCTATACTACCACCCCTCTCCTATAAATTTACTGATACCCACAACATCAAGGTTGGCTTTTGGATTAATATCATACCCTCATGTTGTTGCCTTGAATCTAAGAGAGTCGTCATCTCCATGCATTAGGGTGACATTGAGGTGTGCTTTGTGACAAGGAAGAAAAAGTCAACTTGGGGAGATCTCTACAAGATCAACTACTATTCTTGGTTGTAAACTCTCTCCTATTTCTATTAATACAAAGAGTATCATGTTTTCCTATGTGTGTTGTGTTATGTTTACATTCGTATATTTCAATGCCTTATTGATTCATTGAATAGAGTAGTTGTATTATACTACATAGATGTTGTGGATCTTTGGCTTATTTTAATTGCATGCACAGGTTCTAATTATATCAATCAAAGCTATGATTGGAGCTTATAATTCGGGAGGAAAGTAAATCTTGCAACGGATTCCAAGTAAGATTATTTCCCATTCTTCAATTTCTCTAAGGAAAAAGCTATATTCTTTTCATTTTGTTGATTTAGACCAATACATTAGGTCTAGGGATGATACTTTTGTCTGCAATCATAAATTTCACATAACAACTAGGAAACACCACCTCTAGTGTCTTTCCCACGCTTTACTTCATGCATCCACAACCCATATCCTGGGTGTGTGGTTTATTCAATTATCTATGATTTTCCCAGTATGTGGTATATCACACTACTCTCATTATGCTGATAAATCCTTCAACATTCCCTATTAATAATGCAAGCATAGGCACAATATAAGAATCATATTCACATGATATTAAAATCATAATCAGCAAGGATTCCCTCCTGCCTAATGAATTCCTCATTCATATAGGAATCTTGTTGGATAACTTCATTATGTTATACCATCAAGTCATTCTCGCACATGTCATTAACAAAGCCCATTTATCAAGTGTTCTCAATTTCTCTTTGTTATTACAGCACAATGGCTACAAACCAATGCAAGGGTTCATGCAGAACATAGAGAGTCTTAATTCAGCTTTGGAGAGAGAGATATAGTTAATATTGAGGAGATTTTATCAATTGTGTTAACTTGAAGCAATAAGAGTGTGCTCTCCAGCAACTTCTCATTGGAACTTCCACCTGTGTTCTCAGGCAAACCCCATGGAACTACCATAGGTGTTATCAGCCCACTAGTCCTGGGTGCCTCAACCTACTAGAAGTTCTCAATTAGCACAATCTCCAATGGATTTATCAGCCTTGTAAGGAACATCCACTTCTTAGTGATTATCATCCAGTAAGGCTTATGGGTTTCTCATCTAGACTATAATATGAGCTTACTTTGTGATTATTGGCTAGCAAGCCTCATGGGTTTCTCAATTGTGTTATCATGAGAGTTATGCTCTACAATTATCAACCAACAAGGCTCATGGGTTTCTTAGTTATGATATCATCAGAGCTTCTCTACTCCAACGAACTCTTTTCTGGAATCAACATGATGCTTAGTGGAGTACAAGCCCATTCTTGTGATCAAGTATTTCAATTATTAGTTAATATACAAGCTACCACAACCACAAGCATTTCCTTGTCATCATCATGATACAACATGAGCTTATAAAATTTATATTTTATGACATTAAAATCATCAATTAGCCATGGTTTTCCTCTTACTCATTGATTCCTCTTTCAACCAGGAATCTCATTGGACTAGTTATTATGTCATCCCATCTGGCCATTTTTATTTGCATCAATTAAATTTTTATACAATCATTCTTCAACAAGAATTGATTCCTGAAAAGACCCTATTAGACACAATGGAATTTATACATATACATCAGCATGATCATGAACATACATTTTCATATGTAATCAAGGTCAAGAGATCCTCCTTTGATCCATTTTCCATTATCCCCATGGACCAAACCAATCCACTTGGTTGTCATTTGGTTATCGACTTAGTCATGGACATAGAATATATTAGCATGTCAATTAAATTAGAGTTTAGATAACTCCATGCCTTTATGCTAGCATGTGTTGGTCACAGTAATTCTTTTATTTGAATTCCTCCCTTTATCTTTTGAACCTTATTTTTACTCCAACACCATTGCATATTGTTTTATGCCGACATTGTTTGTGCAGTCAATTTTTAGCCATCTATATTTTATCATTTACACTTGCTTCCATTTTCAGGAGCAATGCTCCAAGGTATTCCAATGATGGCATTGTCTAGCCCATCTACCCACTTTCAGCGTTTCTCATCATTTACTCATTCTTTTGGTTGAAATTTTTTTGGGTTCCCTTCATCCTCTTCCAGAGCTTTGTGGCTTCCTGCCACATCCAACAAATGTTCCCAAATCTCCTAAAGCATGAAAATGAAAGGAAAAATCAAAGAAAAAGAGGGAAATAATAAAAGAAAGAAATTCATGACATCAATTATAAAATTGAAAAAAAATATCATGCCCATGCACAAGTCAAAAATTTAAAAAGGGTGGTTTAATTATAAAATAAATTGAGAAACAGAGAATACAAAACAAAAGATGTTCAACGATCTCAACAATCCAATCCCTATGATTTATGGTGTTTTCATTGCTTCATGAATAAAAGCTCAGCCTGACCCCTCTTTAGGATTTCATGGCAGCCTTTTAAATCTGTACTTCCCTTCTAATTTCTCCTAGGAGTAATTCATTCAATGCTTATTAGAGAGTTTTGAGGGAATGCCACCTTCCTCTTCCCTCTCTTCCCCATTATACCCTGTTGTATCAAGTGTTTGAGAGCTCTTATAAGTGACTATTTTTTTGTTGTATTGAGTCTCTTTATGTATTGCCACATTAGTTGTTTCCCTGTCATGCTATACCAACCATGTTGTCCTTTAGCTACACATATATCTCAATTTATTTATTAGTGACATATATCAAACTAAAATATCTCAATTTGTGCCAACTCACCCCAGAAATAAAATCTCAGGGATTTCCTTCACAATCCCATGTTGAAACTGTTGGGGAAGATCCTTTGGGGTTACATGGAACCCACTATTTACCATACAACCATGTCAATCCATTAGGGAGAATTTTGAGCCAATTGCATGGGGCATGGCCTCCTTCGAGGACCCCTCATCCCACGTGTTACATTGACTACCCTCAAGTTTGTACACTTGGGCTCAACCAATGCCACATCACCCTGATGATTAAATCTCGGTGGATTTGCACCTAACACCATAGGAACTCGTTGGGGTAGAGGTTTCGGGATAACATCACGATTTCTCTTCACTGGGGTGATGTCACAGTTTCTATTTGTTGAGGTTATCCTATTGGAGAATGCAATATGGTAGTTATTAATTCAATTTCTCCTTAATCCTTAGTATTTTCTTGTGAACTTTATTTATCTTTTGTGTTTATCTATTAGATTTTTTCATCAAACAAATATAAAGAGAAAAACAATAAATACAATGGACACAGAAATTAGGCTCTAAGCTAGGGAAAAACGACTCCAAGGGGAAAACCCAAAAAATATCTTCTCTTCTTATATATTTTGCTTCAAATGAAAAAACCAAGACCCAAACCCTAAACCAAGTCCTCCTCCAAGCACCAAGTCAACCCTCCAAGAATCCCTTCCAATTAGGTCAAAGATTAGCCAAAACAACAAGGATCAATTTTTCCCCAACCAACATCTAGCTTCAACTTCATCCCCTAGCTTCTACTTGTAACTTTGGCCCTATAACTACTATAGAAACCCAAGGACAATTCTTCAAGAGATACTCCCTTGATAAAGACAATGCTTCTCATAGGCAATGAGGTCAAGTAAGAATATTTTCTCTTCCAACAACTCGATCCTAAAACTTGTTCTTCGACAATTCAAACTTGCAATTTTGGCCTTCCTTGAAGTTGAAAAAACCATAATTCTTCACACATGTGAGAGAGATAGCACCGATAAACATATTTTTCTTCCTTTCTTGATCTTTGCTCTAGCCTTTTAGTCTTCTTAGCTTCAGATCGAACTTTTCTAGGGAGATCAAACTTGTGAGTGGATGAGTGTAACATGAGGTCAAAGCTCATGTATTTATACACATCTAAGGGGTTTGAGTACCTTCCTTTAGGTTGACTTGCGCTAGGAGGTTTCCAAGAGTTTCTAGACTCAAAATCAATATCTTTTACATGTTACATCTTGCCTGATAAGGTCTTCTACAAATGATAATGACTCTGTTGACTCAAGAAAAATATTATTTTGACATGACAAACCCTAGAATCATGAAGAACATGCTTTAACTAGATGACCATCAAAATGGAGTATGAAACCCATGCTCAAAAATAATATTTTTCTTTCTTATTTTTCTTATAATATAAAATATACATAATGATTTGAGAGCATTGACAATTATGAAGACTGAAACTAGTTACAATTTCCATCACTCTCTCTTAACTAGGGAGGTATTCATAATTATACACCTGGTACAAGGTTATTCTCAAACTAAAAGTTCTCATAAGAAGAGTCAAATTTGTAAGCCATATTTAATAATCAACATTATGACCAACATTGTCAACATAATAAGGCCTTATCTTTGACAGGATCTTTCTTATACAATAGCATAATGCTGGGAGGTTTTACATGAGATACCACACTATCTCTATAAGGTGCATAATCCATCTAGATAATCACTATGTATGTCCTTTTAGGACTATTATTATCTTGGATTTCCAATCCTCAAATAATATTGGTCCTTTTTGACCACTATTGTCTTGGATAATTTTCCAATCCTCAAAGAGTGTCAACCATTTCCTATCTCGGATTTTTCTATCCTCAAGAAAATTACAGATGCTTATAGAATCCTCCATCCACCATTCTCTCTCCATGACATTCAATTATACTTACGGTTGTTAGCCCTGGTCAAGTGCATGATGCATGAAGGAGAGAATACAAATGTGATGTTCATAATTACTCCCTGTCAAACAAAGATTATATACCCACTCCCTTTTGATTAGGGAATAGATTTGTGCTCCTATTTAAGGAGACTCATTCTCTCCCTCTCAAATAGAGAGGAGATCCCTGAATTCCTTCAAATTTGGGAGGTCATCACCACAATATTTATAGCTTGTCTTCATCCAGATAACTACATAGCTCCCTCTTTCCTTTGTATCTCATTATATCAAGCTTTCTTCTTTCTTGGGAATCATGGAGCCATCTTCTTCCTTCAATCTTGTGACAAGGTTCGGGCCATCAATAGTGCATATCACTTTCCTCTAGTCATCATCAATGAAGGCATTATATTGAGTATTTTCAAACTTCAAGCTAGTCATAGCTCCCTCTTAAATATGAAAGTGATATTTGTTGATGAACACCATGTTATCTTCTCTCACTTCTGCCTTTCAATCCCAAGTGATGATGTAAACACATTGACTTCTTAATTTCCAAAACCATATACTCATTTCATATGTTAGTTGAATTGATTTTATTACCCACAATTGAACTTGCTTCAACTTGTTGGGTATGTGTTATAGTCTTTCCATGACTAGGTCCATGCGTGGACCCAAATATGGTGGGCAGACCTACCCATGGTTTTTTGCATGCATTTTTTACATGGTTTTGGGCATGATGGTTTTCTACCCATGGTATTTTGTAGATCCGATCAAGGGAACTACAGTTATGTTCTAATCCAATCTTAATAGATTGGGGTTTTAGAATGCTTCGACATGTATGTGTGTGTGTGTGTGTGTGTATTGTAACGTTGAAAGAATATAATGAAAAATCAATCTGGTAGTCCTGGTTTTGGGATCCAGGGGAAAATATCTGTGTATATTTGTTTTTTGTTCTCACCATTATTTATTTATTTATTTAAATAATTTGTTTGCAAGTAATTTCTATACAAGGTTAAAACCTACATTTGGTATCGAAGCCAGGTTCAACTTCAAGGGGAAGACTTTGCTGCTGAGGGGTTTTGGTCGGGACTGTGCTAGACCCTATTACAATGGGAGATCTGCAGGATTTTCTATTGTGGTGAAAGAAGATGGAAAATAGTGGAAATATAAAGATCTATAAATTCAATGGACAATGTTTTGAGTTGTGGAAGATCAAGATGAAGGGTCTGTTGGTGGATAAATATCAATGGATCATGGTATATCCAAGTACTAAACCAATGGCAATGTCAATAGAATATTGGGCGAAATTTGGATTGAAAGAAAAAGAGCACAATGTGGTTGTGTATCTTAGATTCAATATTGTTGAATGTATCAAGGGAAGCTATGGTGAAGGCTTTGTGGGACAAGTTAGGGACTTTGTACCAATCTAAGTATCTAGTAAACAATTTTTTCTTGTGGAAAAAATTGTATAAACTGAGGATGAAGGATGGAGAATTGGTAACAAATCATATGAAGGCCTTTAATACTATGGTAAGCTAGTTGTTATCCGTTGATATAAAAATTTCTAATGAAGATAAGTGCATCATTTTGTTGTGTTCTCTATCAAATTCGTGGGATATTCTAGTTGTTGTTATAGGTAGCAATACAATTACCTTGAATTTTGATGAAATAGTCTCATCCTTGTTTTTGGAGGAGATGAGATGGAAAATTATTGAGATTCGGAATGGGTATGCCTTATCTATAAGAGGATGGTCTCATAATAGAAACAAAAATAATTCATCGAGTGGGAGATCTAAGTATTCTCCAGGAAAACCTGTAAAGGTGTGCTAGAAATGTGGAAAGGAAGGGAACTACAAAAACGATCATAGATCTAAAGCTCCTGAGAAAGGAAAGGGATCTGATGATGCTCCTTCTTCAAAGGTGAAAACCACCTCAAATGAAGGTGGGGATGTGTACTTTGCTTCTTTTTCAAGTACACATGTAGATCATGAAGTATGTTTGATTGATTCAGGTGCATCCTTTCACTTCACTCCCCATAGGGAGTGGTTCTATGAGTACGATAAATGTGATGGTGATGATGTCTTGTTAGGGGATGGCAGCAAGGCCAGAACCATCGAGCATGCAAAATTCAAGTTGAAGTTGTGAGGTGGAAGGATTAGAACACTTCCTGTGTTTTCCATATTCTTTCATTGTCCAGAAATCTAATTTCTATAAGCAAGATGGATGATGCAGGTGTAAAAATAGTGTTTGAGAAAGATACCTACAATATGGTTTGAGGATCACTGGTATTGATGCTGAGATTTTGAATTGGAACTTTGTACAAGATTCTGGGTAGCATTGTTATTTATGGGTGCAACAATTATGTGGTTCCTTAAAGTGGAGAAGAAAATCTAGTAGTCTCTGGAGAAAATACCATGCTATGGAATCCAAGGCTTGGACATATTGGAGGTAAGGGCCTTTTAATACTGCATGTCAATGGTATAGTAGAAGGTATGTCTAATTTCTCTATGGATTTCGATTTTTGTGAGCATTGTATATATGGGAAGAAAAATTGGGTGATTTTCCCCTCGAGTGCTAAGAGGGTGAAAGGGATATTAGAGCTTGTGCACATTGATGTGTTTGGATTTGTGTGAGTTCCATCACTTGTTAATTCTATGTACTATGTCTCATTTATATATGAATTATCGAGAAATACATGGATATATTTCCTCATGGAGAAATACGAATTCTTTGACAGGTTTAAATAATTTAAGACTCTGGTGGAAAATCAGATAGAGAAGAAGATTAAGGTGTTGAGGAAAAATAATGGTGGAGAGTTTTATAAGAAGGAAATTGAAGAGTTCTGTAAGAAGCGTGGTATAGCACAGTTGAAGACTTCTCCATACACACCTCATCAAAATGGAGTTGCTGAAAGAATGAACAGGACGTTGATGGAAAAGGAAAAAAGCATGCTTAGTGGCGTTGGATTAGGGAAGGAATTCTAGGAAAAGGTAGTGGATATTGCATGTTACCTGTTTAATAGATCGCCTTCATCAACGTTGGAGGATAAGACTCCACATGAGGTATGGGCTGGTCAGAAACCCTCTCTGTCACATTTGAGGGTATTTGGTATTGATGCATATGTACATGTTCCAAAGGAGAAAAGAACTAAGTTGGATAGTAAATCTGAAAGGTTCATCTCTATTGGGTATAAGGATGGTTTAAAAGGTTATTAGCTTCAAAACCCAGAAACAAGGAAGGTTGTGTACAACCAAGATGTCATGTTTAGAGAGGTGACAGATGTTATTAAACATGAATCTCTATGAAACATTGAAGAATTTGGTAGAATGTTACGGATGCATTGACAAATTCTGTGATAACTGGGAAGTTTTCATGGTGTAGAGAAATAATGGGTGTTGTTGGATTGGACCAATGACTAAGCTCTCCCATGACCCCTTGTGTGGAAAGAATAAAACAAGTGGGAAAATGTTGGGTATATGTTATATTCTTTCCACACCTAGGTCCACACGTTATACATTGCATCAGGCACAACGGGGGGGTCACGTGGGGGCAGCAGCCCCCCTTGTCAGGGGGTTTGCAGGGGGCGGTAGCCCTACACGGGGTCTAGGGAAGCGCCCCGGGAATTTTTTTTTTTATGTGGACCTAATAATAATTGGGTGGACCCGTACAGTGATGTGTGGTTTGACAGTAAGTCACATGGGCGAAGCCCGGGCAGACCGAAGTTCAAATCTCATTGAGTACAATGACCTTCTGTGGTGGCGGCTAGAGGGGCGGATTCCCCTTTCCCGTTGATTCTGTTCTTGCTAAAATCATAGGAGCCTGGTATACCTGACTTGCAGGTGGTTGGTTATGCTCTTGGTGTTATAGTGGCAGCTATGAGGTTTGATCCTGGGTCTCCCCTAGATTAGGCATGGCAGTTACCGATTCACCATGTCTTAAAAAAAAAAAAAAAATTGTGTGGACCCAAGGATGGGGGTGGAACCAAACATAGTGGGCAAACCTACCCATGACTTTGTACATGGGTTTTGCACATGGTTTTTGGCATGATGGTTTTTTTCCCATGGTATTTTGTAGATTTGGTCAAGGGAACTACAGTTATGTTATAATCCAGGGTTAATGGATTGGGGTTGATTAATGCTTTGGCATGTATATATATGTATTGTAACATTGAAAGGAATATAATGAAAAATCTATCTGGTAGTCCCGAATTTGGGATCCAAGGGAAAATATTTGTGTATATTTGTTTTTTGTTCTCGCCATTATTTATTTTTTTGTTTAAAGAATTCATTTGTAGGTATTTTCTATACAGGGTTAAAACCTAGACAATTGTCATCATGCATTTCTATAATATCCTACCAAGTAGCAAAACATTATGTTAACCAGATAACCAATATCAAAATATTAAATATTAGACTTACCTTGTCATGATGGCCCTCTTATCAAAGCATCAACTTAAATGAGTTCTTCGAGACTTAACATCATTTTGTATGATCCATCTCCATATGAATCTTTCTCCATGCAGTCATTTTAGTGAGAGTGCCCATGGATTGAGCTTGATTACCAAGTTGTAATATCTTCTGTGGAGTTTTCATTGTTAACTCCCTTTCTTTCCAAAGACTATACTTGATTTTGATTCAATATTGTTATATTTATGTCATGCAATCTTGTGAGAGAGTCTTGATCTCCATCCATTTCACAGCATGTCAAATTTCTATCTTCGAGTATCATGTAGCAATATGGAATACTTACCGAGCACATTGACATAACTAACTTTTCCTTCATGATTCTTGTAGATATGAATCATACCCTAGAGAAGTGTTACTTAATGTTGAGAATGGAAACAAGAAATTCCAGCTTAATTTGTCCTTGAATTAAACTGAGAATTAAAATCGAATTCTATTCTCATAGCATGTAAATAGTTAATTAAGTTTAATTAACTTAATTAGCTTAGGAATTTTGAGTTGGAAGTCTTTCTGTAATCATGTATATGTTCTCCCTAAGTTTTAGGGATCCAGTATGAGTTTAAATTGAGTTGGAAATTATATCACTCAGTTTACTGAGTTAAGTTCAATTAAATTATTTACAAATTGTTTTTGGAACTAGTAGAGGACTAGCATTCAATTGGTGCACTAATGCATCCACTAGTGCTACTCTAGTTAACTAAAGATTCCCTCATGAGAAACTCATGCATGTTGATTTTGAGAAAGATCTAGTTGAGACTAGAGTGCAGGGACAATGTACTATTAGTGGTGTTATTTACTGGAGTGTAAATATCATGCATGCATAAGAGATTGATCCTATGTTTGGATTGCAGAGTTTTGGAAGTATGAATTCCCTTTAAATACAGACTATTCATCTTAGGAATTATGCAAGAGATTATGGTGAGCTCCCATTTGCTTTACAAGGTAAAGCAAGCTACAAATGGTAGTGTGGAGAATCATAAGGTTATAATTGTGGTCCATGGATTTTCATAGGTAGAGGGGATTGATTATGATGAGACCTTTTATCCTGTTGCAAGTGACTCGTCAATCATATCTATATTGGCGCTACTAGCATAGATGGGTTGGATGATACATCATATGGAGGTGAATATAGCCTTCCTTAATGGCATGATTGAGGAAGAGGTGTACATAGAGCACCCTAAAGGTTTTGACACCTTTGACTGTGAGTCGCATGTGTGTCAGCTCAAAAGAGCGTTGTATGGGTTGAAGCAAGCACCTCATCCTTGTTACACCATGATAGATATCTACTTCACTAGATAGGGCTTCACGAAGAGTGAAGCGGATCCTAACATGTACCACATAGTGGTGGAAGGAAAATTGTTGATCATTGTACTTTATGTTGATGATCTCATACTGATAAGTGATGATCAATTGATCAAGTCTTGCAAGGAGGACCTTGCAAGAGAGTTTGAGATGAAGTACATGGGGCTTATGCATTACTTTCAAGGCATGGAGGTATGGTAAGAAGATAGGTAGTTGTTTATGTCTCAGGGAAAGTATGCCAATGAGATTCTCAGGATATTCTACATGGAGAGAAGCAAACCCATGGAGACTCCTCTAGCAGGTAATTAGAGGAAGGAGGATGCTACTTTAGGGGACGTAGTGGAAGCTATTGTTTACAGGCATCTTGTGGGTTCACTCATGTACTTGGGAAACACACAGTCGGATATGTGCTATGCAGTTAACTAGCTTAGTCAAGCGATGGTTAGGCCTACCAAGCTATATTGGAAGGTAGCAAATCATGTGTTGAGATACCTCAAGGGCACTTCTTAGTATGGATTATGGTACAGAAGGACAGAGGGAGTGAAGCTTCAAGGCTTCACAAATGTAAATTGGGTAGGGAGTCCATATGACCGGAAAAACACATCAGGAGGGATCTTCAGTATTGGGTCAGCGACAATTTCTTGGTACAGCAGGAAACAGAGATCAATTGCACTCAGTTCAGTAGAGGCAGAGTACATGGTTATGAATCAAGTAGCATGTGAGGCCATATGAATGAGGAAGATCCTGGTTGGTTTGTTTGGTCAACAGATGGATCCAACTATGATTTACTACAATAATCAAAGTTGTATCAAACTCTCTGAAAATCCAGTTTTTCATGATCATTCTAAGAATATTGATATCTAATATCATCATCTCATAGATTATGTATTAAGGTGGATTATGTTGTTAGAGTACATTCCCACAGAGGAAAAATATGATGACATTTTGACAAAGGCATTGTCAAGATGTAAATTTGAGTTTCAAAGAGACAAGATCAGGGTAGCTGATAATCCCTTTCTTGTTGAGAGGGAGTGTTGAGAAATGGAAACAAGAAATTCCAGTTTAATTTGTCCTTGAATTGAACTAGGAATTAAAAATAAATTCTATTCTCATAGCAACTTATAAATGGTTAATTAGATTTAATTAACTTAATTAGCTTAGGAATTTTGAGTTGGAAGTCTTTCTATAGTCATGTATATGTTCTCCCTAAGTTATAGGGGTCCAATATGAGTTTAAATTGAGTTGGAAATTAGATCACTCAGTTTACCGAGTTAAGTTCAATTAAATTATTTCCAAATTGTTTTTGGAACTAATAGAGGAATAACATTCAGTAGGTGCACTAATGCATCCACTAGTGCTACTCCAGTTAACTAAAGACTCCCTCATGAGAAACTCATGCATGTCGATTCTAAGAAAGACCCAGTTGAGACTAGAGTGCATGCACAATGTACTATCAGTGGTATTATTTAATGGAGTGTAAATATCATGCATGCACCAGAGATTGATCCTATGTTTGGATTGTGCAGTTTTGGAAGCATGAATTCCATTTAAATACAGGCTATTCATCCTAGGAATTATGCAAGAGATTAGGGGCTTGGAGAGATGCGGAATAAGCTAAGGATTTAGCTTGAGCTAGCTTGTGAGCTGAGAGAGTTGAGCATACTTGTGTGGAATTGTTCTAGTGAAAACAAGCTTTGTATCTTCACTCATATTTCTGATATATGCAATATAAATAGTGGGCTTTTGAGCAGTGTCTTTTCCCAGATACATCTTGTGTTATTTGCCATTTATTTATCTTCTTCTTGTTCATATTATTTTCATCAACCTATTGGCTTCCATTGGTTCATAGTATAAGTAGATTCTTGTCATGTGCTTTAGTACATTGCATGAGCTTGTGAATCTATAGGATTTTCTACACTTAAAGTATGCATACCTTTGCTTTCATACAATCATCTAGCCATCCTTTGTATGAACTTGCTTCTTTGACCTGTCAAATATAGGTTTATTTTTCCAAGAAGAGAAAGGCTTTCATTATGTCTTTCATATTGTATCTTGACCACTAGCATTCCTTCATCCTTTAAACTTATTGTTTCGAAACTAAATGGAATATATATACTAGTCATAATGATATTTCCAATAATATTCCACAATGATGATTCTTATAGGATCTTGATGATGTTATAAAATGGATGAACAATAATATCCAATATGGTCCCAAACTTCTCATTCCCTTTAAACTAGATGATCTTTTCCAAGGAAAAATAAAAAAGTAGATTCTAATCTTTCTACTATTGTGTGCTTCTATCTATGATGTCATGCCTTTTTACAAAATCAATAGTCTTCAAAGAAGATACAATAATGCATTCTACTCTACTGACTACTTAATAAAAGAAAAAAACATAAATTCAAAAAGAACTTGATAGAGATTAGGCTTCTTTTAATAATAGATATCCTTAGGATATTCTCCTTTCATCTTCTTCTCGGTTCTCCCCTTTCCTTATCTATGTGAGCTTCATTTCTTTCCTTCCTTTTTTGTTAACTTTGATGTTAGGACAATCCATTTTATAGTGTCCATACTCATTGCACCTAAAGCATTGAATTTTGGACATATCTTTCTTATTGGACTTTCCAAACTTTCCTTTCCTTAACTTCTTGGTTCTAGAAATGAATGCTTGAGATATTTCATTTGATTCAGTATCATCCTTTTCCTTGATCCTAGATTCATTTCATAGTTAGAAAAAGTCTCCCCAAGCCTTTACAACTGATCTTTTATTTGAGAGATATTCATCAGATAGGTGGCCATGTATTTATCCTTATATTTCCTTATTTTATATAGTTGATTCCTCAAGAAAATATTTTTCCCTTGTGTACTTATAAAGTACAACTTCACCAACTTATCATACATAGCCTTTGATATATTCAAAGCAAAAAGAAAAGGAATAAAATAATCTTTGAGGGATTCAACAATAATCTTTTGTGCCCTTACTTCTCCCTTCTTGTATTTTTCCAACTCTTGAGTCTTCTCTTTGCTAGGTTCAACAACTTCTCCAAGGATATACTCCATGCCTCCATTCTCTGTGAGTGCCAAATCAATCCTTTTCTTCCATGCTAGGAAGTTTGCTTACCCAACTAGATTGTTTCTTTCCTTGAAGAATGTAGCCATGCTATCTATAGATTGATACATAGAATACAATAGAATCCTCCTTCTTAATGAAGTCTCCAACTATATTGATGTTTTCAATACCTTCAGGGAGACTTTAATGATGCCCTAGAAAGATATCTTGTAGGATGCCTTCAACAACAATTTCTTTATACACTTAAAGTGAAAAATGATATAAAAATTCTTTGATGCTTTCTTTTCTTCAAAATTATCCACTAGAGAACCTTGAAAAAATACTTGTCTTTCCTTCATTTAATGATACCTTGATGATGAGGTATTCTTCAATGAAGACTTGATGTAGTAACCCTCATTTTAGATCAATAGGTCTTCTTCTTATTTCCTTGTTCCTTCAGAAAATTATTCCCCTTGACAAGCAAACTCTTCTTTGTGTCCTTCCAGTTTCCTTCTCTTATTCACCTTTTCTTTAATACCATTTTGGAGAATGCAATATGAAAGTTATTAATTCAATTTCTCCTTAATGCTTAATATTTTCTTGTGAAATTTATTTATCTTCTTTTGTTTCTTTATTATATATTTTCTTCAAAAAAATATCAAGAGAAAAATATTAAAGACAATGGACATAGAAATTGGGCTCCAAGCTCAGACAAAACACCTTCAAGGGGAAAAATCAGAAAATCTCTTCTATTCTTATAGATTTTTCTTCAATTGAGAAAACTAAGACCCAAACCCTAGACAAAGTCTCCTCCAAGCACCAAGTTATCCCTCCAAGAAGCCCTTCCAATTAGGTCAGAGATCAGCCAAAACAACAAGGATAAATTCTACTCCAATAAGCATACAGGTTCAACTCCAACCCCCAAATTTGACCCTGCAACTTCATCCTTATAGCTACTGCAAAAACCTTAGGATAATTCTTCAAGAGATCTTCCTTTGAGCAAGACAGTGTTTCTCAAAGTCAATGAGGTCAAATCAAAACAGTTTATCTTCCAACAACTCGATCCTGCAATTTTTTCTTCTGCAATTCATATCTGCAATTTTGGCTTTCCTTGAAGCTGCAAAAACCCTCTTCTTCACACATGTGAGAGAGATAGTTCCCAAAAACAAACTTTTTCTTCCTTCCTTGATCTTTCCTCTATCCTTCATATCTAACTTTTATAGGGAGATCGAACTTGTGAGTGGATGAGTATCAAATGAGGTTGAACCTACCTGTATTTATACACATCTAAGGGGTTTGAGTAACTTCCTTTAGGCCAACTTGTGCTAGGAGGTTTCCAGAACTTTCTAGACTCAAAATCAATATCTTTTGCATGTTACCACATGCCTGATAGGGTCTTATACAAATGATAATGACTCTCTTAACTGAAGAAAAATATTATTTTGATATGACAAACCCTAGAAGCATGAAGAACATGCTTTACCTAGAAGACCATCAAAATGGAGCATGAAACCCATTCTCAAAAATAATATTTGTATTTCCTATTTTTCTTGTAACATAAAATTTACATAATTATTTGAGTACATTAACAATTATGAAGTCCGAAACTAGTTACATTTTCCAACATATCCAACAGTGCAAACTCTATAGGGATATCAAGGGCTCTAAAACCATATCACTCTCACATTTTTTCATGGCACCCAACCACAAGGGCTTACCAAGTTTGAGACATATTCCTCCAGCCTTAGGGCTTTTTAACTCCCACAAATTTGAAAAAATCGAAGATTTTATGTATATATAAATAACAAAGCCTTTGTCAGGGGCCTCAAAAGTCATAATATAGGTGAATATGATTTTGGCCCATCTAGATATCCCTTCTGATCTTTAATGGAGACTCAACCTGACCCTGTTTCTTGTATATAAAGGTTTACACAGGTGCACAGGCACATATATATTATATATTCCCTACGTTACCCCTCGTGAGCTTTTACACAGCCTTGACCCATCATTCTTCCACTGTGGCATGTGTGTGTGTGTGTGTGTGTGTGTTTGTGTGTGTGTGAAAACATGGTTATCCCTCATAAGCTTGTAGTTCATAAAATAAGGCTCGATGCTTAGATAGTTTTTAATATAGGCATTCCATTTCTTTTTAACATGGATCTTCTTTATTTACATACACAGGTATTTAGACTAATTTGTAGGCTCAAAATAAACACAAGAATAAACCCATTCATTAGAAAAATATTTTGGGAATCAACGTCTCATTTCAACAAAGGAAAAAAGGCATCCCCTACTATTAATTTAGGCACGATAATAGAACTTCAAACATAAACATGATATCCACATGCAATATAGTTAAAAACTTGAGGGATTTAGCTACATATGCATGACATCATTTTAAATAAAGCTACAAGACATTCAAAAAAAAAATAGCCAATAGATTCAGATACCAACATTCATATTGCCATGCAACATTTTTCATAGCCATACATTAAATTTCACAAGGAAGTCTTTAACTTCACAGTGCTCGGCTAAATACATGAAAATTCAATAAATTCAATTGTCAAACTAAGGGTGAGACTTCAATTTTCCACCCGACCTTACACTCATTGTCGCCAAAATCACTTACAGCAATCACCCCTAAGCTAGATCCATGATCGAAGGGGAATCTCTCCCATATCTTCAACAAGAAGTCATACTCAACTCAATGAGGAAAGGGATTACTTATAAAATCAAGTTGTTTATCAACTCTTTAGCAAGCACCCTGAGTGGTTTCTTAGTGATTTCTTGGTAAGTACCCATTCCCATTTTCCTCAGAATTTCTTGAGCTCCTCCAAGCCTCAATTTATCTTCCCAAGGAATTTCATTCCCTCCACTTTGCAGGTCTCTCCAAAACTTCTCATGTGCTTTCTCAAGATGAAAATCCAACCCCAACATCACTTTGCAAATTCATTTCTATAATTTCTCAAGGGTGTCTCTTCATGCTCTTCTTGGACTCTTCATCTCCTCTTGCAAGCTTCTTCTAATTTTCTTGATAATTTGCATCATAAATTAAATAATGGTGCAGCTATCCCCACATAGATTTATTTTCCTCTTCCTCCTTAGATCATGGATCTATGGTCCCACTCTTTAGGCCTATTAATAAAAATATATTCATTTATAATTCAAAGTATCATTACATTACAAAAATTGGGGAAAAAGTATACTAGGGATGTCACATCCTTGGCGTATTTGGCTTGTTATGAAACTCTTGCAAAACTAATTGGTTCCCATAATCTCCATAGATATATAGAAAGGAAATGAAGCAAGAAATTAATGCATAAACAATCTAAGCTACCAAATATGAGATAAAATGGAAGTGTGATGTCTGTGTTCCCTCAATAGAATAAATTCGCCTACCTCATAAGACAATTTCTAAAGAAACCCCTTGAGGTGTAGGGAAAAGAAAAATAAAAAAGGGGGAACTCAATTAAATAAAGTTATAAGAGTTTTAAAACCCTCTTAAACAGTGACCTATTTATACACATTTTTTCTAGGGCATGGTGTTAAGGTAATCCATAAATTCATGTGTACATAATTGAGCTTATATCAATCAAAACCAAAGCATTGACACCCTAATTATAAGGAGAAAAGGACAAATACCACATATTAATCCTTATAATCTATAGGTAAAATGGGTAGTCAACATAAATGAAAGGGATATACATAATGATAATAGAAACTATCCATAATAAGAAGACTACGAAAAGTGGCTAGAAAAGTGCTAAAGTTTATCAAGTTTGATTCATGAGTGCAACCATCAAAGCTGAAGGCTCATGTGATCCTAAAAGAAATTTTTAAATAAATGTGGATATTATGTGGGTGAAATAGGCCCAATGATGCCTAAATAGATTAGTGATTAACCCAAAACATATGTGGCCAAAAGTGATGAACCATGACATAAGACCATGGGGAGACCTCCTAATAACCCTAAAGTAATCAAGTAAGGCCCTAAGGCTAATGTATGTAGGGAAATATAATCATTTATTAAGATCTAACAAGGGACACTCAAGAGGGAATACTTCAGTTGTATCAAATTTGTGGAGTATTTGTTGCCCTCCTAGTGTGGGCATTGGTATAACTAATGTGTAATAAGGAAACTATATCAAATTAGGGTTCATGCATATCTAGTACACATTAGATATTCTCTGCAAGGATATATGGGGATTTATGCATATCTAGTATGAAATGAAAAATTCATATGCTATAAAAAAATATTATTCACATGTTGAGATAGATGCTTCATATTAATGAGTTTGACGAAATTGGTGCTCATGCCTTTTAGCGACAACCAAAACATCAAAGGAGAAGAAAGCACTACTTGATTATTTGATTAACTAGATTTAACACTCATTGGGAAAAAATCTATAATTTTATGGAGAATATAGTCCTTGTGGATCTATTTATGTAGTAATGTTTACCCATGGACCATCATCAAGTCTTGACTTTGAAAGGATACAAGAGGTAATGGTTCCAAATTCATATGGGTAATACATGTGTTGCATTCGATAACATACACATGCAATTATTACACGTTTAACGATGAGATGAGATTAATGAAAGCAAGTGTTGGATATTTTAAGATTGCATCATCATATGTAAGTCAGCTTGGTCCCTTTAAAGTTATTATTTTGCATAAATAACATCAATTTCTTCATCTATACTCTTTTACAAGGAGTAAATCTTGCACCATTTGTTAATTCATGTATTAATAATATGTTGGAGCTTGAATCTACATTATTTGATGATTCTTCTAATATTGATTAAAAGGATCCACGTATTACACATTATGACCAATGGGAACAAGACTCTTCATCATCTAGAACCCAATTTTATTGCCATCCTCATCACAATGTTAAAAGGCATCATTCTCCATGAAAGGATCGACAATTCTTATTTTCATATTTATCGATATGATAGGTTCTCTTCCTAAATATTAAAATAAGTGAAGGAACATAAATGGAAAATCTTGGATTGATACCCACTACAAGGACTTATTATGGTTGGATTAGCATCTTAACCATTGCAACATCTAAGCGCTTGATTGAAGACATATTGTTGACTACTTTCATTGATTTTGCATTCATACAATCTTCATCACCTTTTTCCATTCATTCACAATAGCAATAATATCCTCTTACCAATTTGTTGGGGAAAACCTTTTTTAAATCCGTTTTATGTATGTGCAAGAGAAAGATGTTTTTATGATGAATATCCCATCTTGGTGCATGGGGTGTTTAAAGCATTTGTCGAGTTTTTTTACCCTCTTCCTTGGAAAAATGTGTGTTCAACACTGTTGATTTGCATAATTGGAATCATTGACGTTGGTCTTTAGCAATTATATGTAGCTTCATTGAATCACTTTCACCAACACCATGCTCTTTGCCATATTCCATGTCACTTTTTAGTGACCATTCTTTGATAATATTATGTGATTGAGTTCCCCACTCCAACTATTTGTGCAATAGCTCATTCAGTTTTGTGTTTGTTTTACTAATTTTAAATGTGTGTGAAGGTATTTTAGAGGCTCCAATTTGAAGCAAGACTATTTGTTTAAACTCATTTTCACTTCATTAGTTTCAAATATATTTCTGTGAATCTAGAAGTTATTTTTCTGAGGTGAACTCTTTACTGAGAGCTTATTTGCACTTTATCATAGTCATATTGTTGTTAATGTCATAATTAGTCATCATTGGTTGTCATTATATTCCCAAATTATTTACACATTAATGGAGGATTACTACAATGTTTATTTTGGTTATCTTTTACAATGCTTATTCCAATTGTATGTTAATGAGATATTGTGAATACTTTGTGTTAATTTTTCTTATTTGAGACTCTACATCAATCTTAAGGAATATGTTGGAAATATGTTAGCTAAAATTGACTCATAGTCCTATAGAGCCTCCAAAATGTCACATATAATTCATCTTTAGTAGCTCCTTGAAGGGCCAAACCTCATGTTAAAACTCACATTATTGATTCCAACACCTATTTAAAAAGAAACCTAAGCTCATTTCTACTTGTTTTATTTGAGAAAACATATCATTATTTCTATTATCTTGAAAGGTATTCATTTTACCTAAATAATTCTTATTAGTTGACATAAAGGAGATGTTGGAAATCATTGATTATCATTATATTCCCAAACTATTTAAACATTAATGGGGGGTTATTATAATGTTTATTTTAGTTAGTTTTTACCATGCTTATCCACTTCGGATATTGGGAATATTTTCTATTTTTTCTTATTTGAGTCATAAGTCAATCTTATGGAATATGTTGGAAATATGTTAGCTAAAATTGAATTGTGGTCCTAATTGCCCCCAAAATGTCCCATATTATTCATCTTTACTTGCCCACTATGGCCCTGTGTTCCCCTTGAAGGGCCAAACAACATGTTTTAATTGACATAATTCACATAATTGGTCCTAACACCTATTTACAAACAAACCTAAGCCTCATATTTACTTGTTTTCTTTGGGAAAACATATTATTATTTATATTGTCTTGAAAGGTACTCATTTTACCTAAATAATTCTTATTAGTTGACATAATAGAGATGTTGAAAATAGTTCTTATTAGTTGACATAAAGGAGATGTTGGAAATTGTTTCTGTTATTTTTTTTATTTGTGTCCCCAAGTTAGTGTTAATAAAAATGTCAGGAAATATATGTCTAAGGTATTATGCATCCTTAGGGACCTATCATGAATCCTAATGCCACACTCGAAAGGCTAGGATTATTATAATGTTTATTTTGGTTAGTTTTTACGATGCTTATTCCAATTGTATATTAAGGAGATATTGGGAATATTTCGTTATTTTTTCTTATTTGAGTACCTACATCAATCTTAAGGAATATGTCAGAAATATGTTAACTAAAATTGACTCATAGTCCTATAGCCTCCAAAATGTCCGATATAATTCATCTTCATTGGTCCCTTGAAGGGCCAAACCTCATGTTAAAATTCACATTATTGACTCTAACACCTATTTACAAACAAACCTAAACCTCATTTCTACTTGTTTTATTTCAGAAAACATATCATTATTTCTATTATCTTGAAAGGTACTCATTTTACTAATTCTTATTAGTTGACATAAAGGAGATGTTGGAAATCATTGATTGTCATTATATTCACAAACTATTTAAACATGAATGAGGATTATTATAATGTTTATTTTGTTTGGTTTCTACCATGCTTATCCACTTACAGGATATTGGGAATATTTTTTATTTTTTCTTATTTGAGTTCCCAAAAACATCTTATGGAATATGTTGGAAATATGTTAGCTAAAATTGACTTGTGGTCCTAATTGCCCCCAAAATGTCTCATATTATCTATCTTTAGTGGCCCACTATGGACTCTTGTGCCCCTTGAAGGACCAAACAACATGTTTTAGTTGACACAATTCACATAATTGACTCTAACACCTATTTACAAACAAACATAAGCCTCCTTTTTGACTTCATTTTTACATCTTTTCTTTGAAAACACATAGTATTATTTATATTATCTTGACAGGTACTCACTTTACCTAAATAATTTTAAATAATTCTTATTCGTTGGTATAAAAGAAATGTTGAAAATAATTCTTATTAGTTGACATAAAGGAGATGTTGGAAATCATTATGTTAATTTTTTTATTTGTGTCCTCAAGTTAATTTTAATAAAAAATGTAGAGAAATATATGTCTAAGATATTATGCATCCTTAGAGACTTACTGTGAATCTGAGTGTCACACCTCAAAGTAAAATTTACATTATATTTGACATTTGTCTAAAAAAAACATAAACCTCATTTATATTGGTCATACTCAAGAAAATATATTATTATTAATATTATTTGAAGAATAATTATGTTACCAAAATAATTGTAATTGTATTATAGATCAGTTTTCATTATAATGTCATTATTAGATCTACAAGGTTTAATTAGTTTAAATGAGGTTTAGTGTTTGTTTCATCCCGTCTAAACTTATCCAAACATATTTATAATATATAATTATTAATATATTAAAAAATGAATATAGTATAAAAAAATTCATAGAATATGTAACCCAAAATATATATGGCATTATCTACCACAATACATAATCACTTGAAGACAGTTTTTCTTACTAGAATCTAATGAAAAAAAAATCAAAAAATCAGAATGTTGGAGTGTTTAAATCGTTTTTTTGATGTTGGAGATGGATTCAGCACCATCAAGAACCCTATGGCACCCAAAATCCTGAAATTTGACAATTGTATCCCAGATTTTCAAAAATTTCTAGCAAATTTTGTCATAATTTTACTAAAATTTTCATTATTTTCCGAACTAATTTACAATTTTTTTAAACAACTCTATATATGTATATACATTTAAATAAAATCAAAGCTATTGTCAAGTACACCACCTTGAAAGCAAAGCTTACAGTACTGTAGTCATCATAGTTTATATTCATTGGGAGAGGCAATAATGTCGGCTTGTTAAGTTAATGTGAATGTCAATATTTGTCAGTCAAGTTGTTAAGTTATCAAATCAAGTAGACATGAATACGGTTATCAAGTCAAAAAGTCGAGTGACATCAAACTGCGTATGAGGCTGTCTTCTTTAACGTTAATGTCGAGCTCGGCACGAATCACTCGTGTAATAATCATGTACAGTGTCATCATGTATACAACACAAAATTAGATTATGGTGACCAGACATTTAGAAAAACTAAGATCATGATCAAATGTATTTGGTTAAATTTGCATACTTGTTATTTTTGTGTAATCAATAGGATGTATTTCAGTTGGTTTTAGAGAATTCATTATTATTTTTAAGTTCAATTTTTGTGGGTCACATGTTTTGTGTATTTTTTTTAAATAATTTCAAACAAATACTCACCTTTTTATAATTAAAAAACAAAATTTAAGATTCTAAAAATATATCCAGTCTTTCCACAACTATAAAGTGGCAAAATTTTATTTTTACCCAATAATACAGATACATGTAAAAAATTGGACAATATCGATAAAAATAAAACCAACCACTCTAAATACAAATCTTTTTTCTAACATGAAAAAATTTCCATAATAATATGCCTTTCATAGATCAAATGAGCTGACTCAACAGATTTAACAGGCTCCCCCAATTTGACACTTTTACATACCACCACAGCACATTGTTGCATACAGCAAAATTTCAAAGTTTTATTTTTGTACAATAACACTTATGCATGTAAAAATTTGGAGACAATATCAATAAAAAGATAAATCAACAACCCTGAATATAAATCATTTTTCTAACTCAAAATTTTCCATAATAATATGCCTTTCACGAAAAGACCACTAGCCAAATGCTCTGCTCTCCCCAGTGCCCAGGTCAATTTAGCTGACTCAATAAATTTGACAGGCTCCCCCAATTTGACCCTTCATGTTTTTCTTCTTACTGAGGAATTGTAAAATCTCTCTGTAATATAGTCATGCCACCATGATCCTATATGTTAAATCTCCACAAGATGGCTTCCTAAATGCAAATTCCATACAAATACAAACAATAGATATGCCTTTCACGAAAAATCTACAACCCTGAATATAAATCATTTTTCTAACTCAAAATTTTCCATAATAATATGCCTTTCACAAAAAGACCACTAGCCAAATGCTCTGCTCTCCCAAGTGCCCAGGTCAATTTAGCTGACTCAATAAATTTGACAGGCTCCCCCAATTTGACCCTTTATGTTTTTCTTCTTACTGAGGAATTGTAAAATCTCTTTGTAATCTAGTCATGCCACCACGATCCTATATGTTAAATCTCCACAAGATGGCTTCCTAAATGCAAATTCCATACAAATACAAACAATAGATATGGTTATGAATAAATAGTGCACAGAAAAAACAAGCAATACACGTAAACCATCTGCTCCTGATTAAAAAAAAACACTTTAAATCATTCAAATGTTCAAGAAACAGTAACCCGGTATAAATTTTCACAACATCTCTGCCACTGCCCATGGCAGTGCTGAAAAGAATATGCAGAATAATACTTTATTGTTTTGGAGATGCTACAATACATAACAATAAAATCAAAGAATGAATTGAATGAACGAATGGCTGTGTACCCAAAAGCAGCATACAGTAATATATTGTATAGTTATTATATGATATCATATGTATGAGTCCTATTATCTACTGCTGTGGTGCTGCTGAAGTGGAGGAGTGAATAGATTCAGGTTTGATTTCCTCCAGCTGATGCACAACCTCATCCATATCTGGCCTTGCAGATGGCGTAGGGTCCACACAATGCATAGCAAGTTGCAAAGTGTTAAGCAACTCATCTCCAGAATTAGAAGCTTCTTTCATCAATTCCAGATCAAAAACTTCATTAGTCCACTCTTCTTTCACAATGGAAGCAACCCATTCAGGAAGGTCCATCCCATTGTCTGCGGTCATGGGCTCTCCTGGTGCCTTGCCAGTCAGAAGCTCCAGCAGGACAATCCCAAAGCTGTATACATCTGTCTTGGTGGTGCCTTTCTTCAGTTTTGTGAGCTCAGGAGCCCTGTATCCAAGAGCTCCTGCGGTGGCAATAACATTGGAATTGGCAGCTGTTGTCATCAACCTAGACAAGCCAAAATCTGCAATCTTGGCATTCATGTTTGCATCAAGCAGGATGTTGCTGGAAGTGAGATTTCCATGAATGATGTTCTCATTGCTGTGTAGATAAGCAAGTCCTCTCCCTGCACCAATTGCAATTTTCATCCTGGTGTGCCAATTCAAAGGTGTCTCTGGGCCTCTTGCTGCCAAGGAAAAGAAAACACTATCAATCAGAGGATTACAGAGTAAATTTGGGTGATATAAAACCCAATTCGTTTGGGGTGAATTTCCTCAGAATTGGACCATATACCAATAAAAAGTGAAAACTAATTTCATTTACAGAAACCACATTTTAATGCAAACCTATATTTATCAAACTGTGCTCTTGTTTGGGTAAGAAAAATACCATGAAGGAATGCTGCAAGGCTTCCACCAGACATGAAGTCAAAGACCAAGAGTTTTTCATCTTTGGGTCCCCAGTAATAAGCTCTTAGAGCAAGCAAATTAGGATGCCTGATCTTCCCAAGAGCATTAGCTTCTGTCTCAAATTCTCTTTGACTCTTTGCTATTCGCTCCCTAAGCCTCTTCACTGCAACTTGATTCCCGTCCTCCAAAGTAGCCTTATACACAGTTCCATAAGTGCTCTTACCCATTACTTCTGCAGTTGCACAAAGTAGGTCATCTGCTGTGAATACCAGAGGGCCATCAAAGTGTACAAGCTTTCCTCCTACCTCTCCTCCTTCGACCCCAGCAGATGGAGCAGCAGTGCCTTTCTCTCCAGCAGCTTTGCCAGTAGATTTCCGACCCAAGAAACAGAAGAGGAGAACTAAACAAATGATCAACATCAAGCCAAGGACACCCCCAACAATAATCAAAATGAGCCATATAGTTTTGAGTTTTCTCCCCTTCTTTCTCGGTGGGTTCGATTGAGATACTGCTGGAGACGCACTTGGTGATAAGGACTGATTACAGGGGGCTGTAATATCGTATCCACACAGAGCCAAATTCCCCGCAAAAGAGCTAGCATTGAATTTTCTTGCCAAGGAGGATGGAACAGGACCACTAAGCCGGTTGTCAGAGACATTGAAGCTCTTGAGCTTTCTTAGCCTTACTAGAGTAGATGGGATTACGCCATTCAGCTTGTTAATTGATAAATCAAGTAATGACAGGCCAGTGATATCTCCAATGGACGGGGGAATCTGTCCAGTCATATTGTTCTGTCTCAGACTCAAGGCTACAACCTTCTGAAGATTCCCTATTTTGCTGGGAATGGTATCGCCAATCATATTGTGACCTAAATCCAGCTGGTTTAGCGAAGTAAGATTGCAGAGCCGTTCACTGAAACTTCCATTCAATCTATTATAGGATAGATCAAGGGCTTGGAGCTGTATAAGATTGCCAAGCTCAATCGGAATGGGTCCTTGAAGCTGGTTGTGACTCAGGTCAAGCTGCTGAAGCTTTCTCAGATTTCCCAGTGAGGGGGGAACGCTTCCTGCAAATGCATTGTTCTGGACATTCAAGTACTGGAGCCGGAACTCCTTCTTTCCTTCACCCCATGTATTAGGCAATGAGCCCTGGAGATTGTTATTCTGGAGGTTTAGAAATGTCAGAGAAGGATTCCGAGCCAGGTCTGCAGGAAATGATCCAGTGAGGTTGTTGAAGCTCAAGTTAACTCTATATAGGTTGTTTGATCTTCCAATCCCAAGAGGAATAGGCCCCCTCAATAAATTGCTACTCAGATCCAGAGCTTGAAGGGCAGGAGAATTACCAATCTCTTGAGGAATGGTACCAGAGAGCTTGTTGTTAAAGAGGTACACACCCCTTAGATTCTTCAGAATAGCCAGGGAACTTGGCACTTCACCGGCTAAGGCATTGTCATGCAGATTCAGCTTTCTCAATGCAGTGAGCTGACCCACTTGCTCAGTAATGCGACCTCCCAGACCCCTCCATGGAATCTGTATAGAGATCACTTGGCCCTTAACACATTTGATTCCAAGCCATCCTCCAGAGCATGCTCCAATCCCACTGTCATTCCAACTCCTCAAAACACCTCGAGGATCATCAATGGCATGTTTGAAGGCCTGAAGAGCCTGATAATCCTGCTGTGTCACAATCACCCCATCATACTGCCCTGAAACACTCAGCAAAAGTGTGAGGAACCAACATGAACAGCTTACCACCGCTAGTTTCTCCCTCTCTTTTCCCATATTCCCCCAGAAAAGCTTCAGCACTATAGCTCCACTTGACCCTTCAGGTACAATATGCAAACCCACAAGCACAGTTCAAGAAATTCACAGCTCCAACCTGCTGTACAAAAACAATTCAAAACAAGGGATCAACTTTACTGCAACACCAACAAGAACAGCTAATCTGCTGTCTCTGTTAATCCCTCAACATCAAAATGAGCAATGCGTTTTCCTGTCTTCAGAAAGACATTGCTTGAGCATTAAATATATATACATTGCTTCTGCGATACAATGATCACAAAAAACTAAAGCATATATTGTTTCTGCAATACCAATCTAGTCATTTATATACAACAAAAAATCAAAACAACATTTGCAACTTCTTGGGCATGTGGGATTAGGGGATTCTCCGGTCAAACCCAAAACCCATGGAGCAATGCACTAAGAATAGACCCAGTTTTGACAAACTCCCACAATCTCCCTAGTCTACCACATGGGCATGGACTGAAAATCAAATTTGGACTAGTTGTGGCAAACTCCTACAGATCTACTCCTAAACCACAGCCCAACTGACACGAAAGGAAAATGCACCACCAAAACTTCCTTGAAGCCACCCATCCCAGTATTCCTGCACTAGCCCAAAAGCTATGATGGTATTATTATGTGCACTAACCCTGGTATAATATACCTCGCAAAGCCACTATAAACAATAACAAATGAACTAACAGAAAAGAACACAACAACCTTCAAATCTACTTACATTCACAGCACAGCAACTAAAGTTCAACAAGTGCTTGCAAACCAAAAACTAAGGAGCTAACTAAGTTACATTACAGAACTCAAGCATTCCCCCACTGTGCTAAAACCTCTGAAAAAACTCCAGCCGCTGCTTCGTCCCCTCTGCCCTGAATATCATGAAACAAATGAGAAAAGAAGAGATGCCATGTCTGAAACTCACCAATGACCCCCCGCTGCTTCGTCCCCTCTGCCCTGAATATCATGAAACAAATGAGAAAAGAAGAAGAGATGCCATGTCTGAAACTCACCAATGACCCGCACTTCTACTTCTAGTTATCTTCATCATAATCCACCACCATCTGCATGTGTGCAGATCCGGTTGTTGTTTTTTCGACCTGCTGATGTTCAGAGACAGCTGGGCTCTGGTCGGGCTGAGCAAAACGTAATTTTTATTGTTCGCTTGCTGTGAGCGTCATACAGTGGCTGCCACCCACCCTTGGGAACGCTGATTACAAAAAATACGGAAACCCTAAAGTGCTGACTATAATATTTGAACACCTGCATTGATGGGCGTTCACGAGTCAGAGGCTGTCACCCGCTTTGACTGTAACGGCTATAATTTTGGTGCCCCCCCAACGGTTACATCTGTTCCCCCTAACGGCCACTCCATTCCGCAGAAAGAGTCACGGGAAACGACCACTCTCAGTTAATCTCTGAATTTATTTATTTCCAAAATGTCGATATTTATTATTTTTAGTAAGACAAATTATAAACGGGTGTGAGTTTGTGGGTGGGTGGGAGTTGGTTAGTGTAATGGTTGAAAAAGTGGTCAATTGTGTTTAATTGGAGTGGGTGCCAAATATAGCCTTATTCTCCCCATTATTTTATTTTTATAAGAAATATATTAAATTTATAATGTGTATATTGCTGTAACATTGTAACGGTATTAAATTTTTTGTTAACTTGATCTTGTACATTTAAGAATTTAGGCTTTACTTTGGTATGTATATTATTGTAACCATTCCAATTTTGTTTAATTGGAATGAGTGTGAAATAAGAGTGTTATTTCTTTTTTCTATAAAAAAAATAATATTAAATTTATAATGAGTATATTGTTTGTTAATTGGTGTTTAATTGGAGTGGGGGTCAAATATACCGCTATTCTCGTTCCATATTTTTATTTTAGTAAGAAATATATTAAATTTATAATGTGTATATTGCTGTAATATTGTAATGGTTTTAAATTTTATTGTTGACTTGGTCTTATTGGTGAAGAAGTGGGATTGAAATTAGTGAAATAAATCAAGAATTTAGGGATTACATTGATGAGTATTTTGTTGTAACGTTTTTGAAGAGTATATTGTTGTAACGTGTTTGAATTTTATTATTGACTTGACTTTATATATTTAAGAATTTAGGGGTTTTTTTTACGAGTATAAGAGTTTTTGAAGAGTATATTGTTGTAATGGGTTTGAATTTTATTATTGACGTGACTTTATATTATAATTTAAAATTTTAGGGTTTTTTTATGAGTATAAGAGTATATTGTTGTAACGGTTTTGAATTTTATTATTGACTTGATTTTATATATTCAAGAATTTCGAGGTTTATTTGGATGAATATATTGTTATAACTTTTTTGAAAATTATATTATTTTAACAACTTTGAATTTTGTTGATTTGACTTTGTAAATTCCAAAACTTAAGGTTTACTTTGAATATAATTTTAGAAATAAGGGTAAAATAAAATTATATATAATTTAAGATTACTTTTGAATATTTAATTACAATTAGGCATTGAGTGGGTTTATTTCCACTAATTGAGAAGAATGATTGTTATCCTCCCATGTTGAACTCATATTGAGTATGTTGAACTTTAGGATGAAATTTAGAAGGGGTAGAATATGTACACATCTACAAACTTTAGAAGTCAAATTGCTTTGTGGAGGGACCAATCTCTTGTCCCACAAACAAAAAACTCTAATACACCAATTTGATATCTAACTTAATGATTACCTTAAAAAAGATTATTATTATTATACTTCTAAATTATTAAACAACCTTAAATCTTAAAAATATCTTATTTTTATTTATCAATTAAAAAACAAAATACTTAATTACAATAAAATTTAATAAATAATTAAATATAATTTAAACGGTCCAAATTCACACTTACATATTTACCATTCTAAATTTTAATATTATAATACCAATAAAATTCATGAGGCCTTATACTTAATAAATAATTATTTACATTATTTTTTTATATAAATTAAATAATTTGAATTTAATTTTAAATTTAATTTTAATTTAATAAATAATAATGTTTAAAAAATAATAATTGTAGAAGTTGAGGCTTCTGTGATCCATATCAAGTTTATGAGAGATTTTTTCACAAAATCACATGAGAAACCATTTGGTCTAACACCTTTTGAACCAACTAGTGTGGTTCATCAGGACAAGTTGAACCACACTAGTTGGTTCGAAACGCGTCAACAAATGGTTTCTCATGTGATTTTTGCCAAAAAATCTCTCATAAAATTAATAAATCATTTAAATATAATTCAAATTCAAATCCACCCAATTACCATTAATAACTTTAAATTTAACATTATTTGACGCTTTATATCTTAAAAAAACAACTTCCATTACATTTCTATGTAAAATGAATACTTTTGACTTTGAATGGGAAGTTTAGCCTATTGATAGACCAACTCTTAATGAGGTGTTTTTTAAGATGGAGGTTTCTTTTAAATGGAAACAATATAGAGCATATTACCATAAAATATATTTGTGTGAAAAAAAAAAATATAAAAAATATATATATATATATATATACATTATATATATATATATATATAATAATTATTATAAAATATATTTTGTGGAAAAAAAAGTATTGACCATAAAATATTCTTTGCTAAAAACAATAAATATTAATTTTTAAATATGAATTAAGGATTAATAAAATAAGAAATTTTTAAAAATAAAAATAGTTTCAAAATATTTCACACTAATGAAAATTTTCAATTATTTTTTTTTCCGCTTAAGAAAATTTAGACAGGTGAATCTTGAAAAGAATCAAATCCCACTGACCAAATATCAAGACATTACCATTATTTAAGTAAATCTAACCAATAATAATCATGAAAAAAATAAATTGTCTGCCCATATTATAAAAAACATTGCTAATATAAAAATAAATAAATCCTCATTTAAACATATCACTGTTCCAAAATAGGTTAAGGAAAAATTATAAAAAAATCATTTTTTCGATATTCCCCTTCCTTTTTTAAAGTCATCCCATGTAAAGAGGAGCTCGGTTTTTTTAAATATTCTTTTTAACCTAAGTAAATCACTAAACTTTTTACCAAAAATGGGACAGCTCATTACATCATTAATAAAAATAAGCTCATTAAAAAAGTAATTGTAAAAAAATTATGTAATTTAATTATTTTTGAAAAAATAAATAATTTTAAAATGATTAAAAATCCAAATAACTTTTTTATTGGTCGAATATTTCAACTCTGACAAAATTCCTACCAAAAGTGAAAAAGATTTCTTATCCAATTGAATTTCTCCACTACTTGTTTTTAACTTTAAAAAGATTCCCCTGCTTCTGATTTGTATGTGTCCCCTTGACATATGTCATGATGTGTGCGCTCTCTATGTGGCACCGCGATCCCTGACACCTTAACGACGTTAATATGAGAAGCATCTTGTTAGTTTGTTCCTTGGGAAGGGTGATTTACTGGGATGGGACCAAAGCGCCCTTCGAAAAACCAAAGCATTTTCCGTCGCTTACTTTAAGAATTTTTCACTTACTTTTAAGAATGGAAGGTATTATAAAGATTTGTAGGTATGTGACCGGTGTAAAAAAAAATTAAAATTTTTTAAGTGGATTTTTTTTTAGAAATGAGGTTATTATTATTATTATTATTTAATTTTAAGGTTATGGTTATGTTAGGGATTAAATTGGTGTATAGGATTTATTTATTTGTAGGTTAAGGGATTTACTAAATTGGTGCATGAGATTTCTTTGTTTGTGGGACAAAGGACCCACTTAAGCATGAGATTTCTTTGTTTGTGGGACAAAGGACCCACTTAAGCCTAAGCCTACGAAGACATAGATTTGACTATTAAATCTATAAAGGCATACATATTCTACCCCTATAGTTTCAAACATGTGACCTCTTAAAAGGAAACACATGTTCTTAATCATTAGACCCACTTAATCCTCTAATTAAAACTACATTTTATTGTTAAAAAATTTTATTTACAAAAAAAACAATAAACTTTTACCTTCCCATTTTATTAAACCTATGTGATAATAAAAAGATAAATTTAAACCTAATACAAAATTACGTATTTTAATAATTAGCTAGTGCCATATTTTTTTTTTGGTAGGTAAGCACCCACAGAGGATTTGAACCAGTAACCTATAGCAAAGAGTGCCTTAATAGTGCACCCATTCACTATCAATCCAAAGCCCCATGGGCAACCAGTACCATATTAATTTGTATATGCCTTTTCATTTTCTTAAACCTATGTAATAATAAAGAGATAACCTAACCATGATATAAAATATATTTTTAAATAATTAACCAATATCCTATTACTATTTCTCATATTGGTGTTGAAGTGGGATCTGATGGGTTTTAAAGCAGTCATTCAACTTGTTTATAATTCAAGTATTAAAGGCCTATAATCCATGGAAAGACTTGTAAGAGTTGGATTCAGTAGGGGATCTAAGAGGGGGAACGACCGAGGAAGCCACCGCTTCAGCAACCAACCAGTGCTCGTCGTCCATCCCTGCAACGAACCAGGGAATGGCATGGGGATCTTCCTGATATTCACAATCAGGCTGCTCTTTCGGGTAAGGTTATTTGTTGTTTCCTGCGTAGCCTTTTAGTTGTGACGTGTCTCCTCATAGGGGGGCTGGGTTGTATGCATCTCTCCCCATCAACACGTCCCCATCCTCCGCCATATTGACCCTCTCCTTCTTATACTGGGCATCCATATCGGCTTCAGTTTTCTTCCTCACCCTGTTTCTTTTCTAAGCTGCTCATCCCTCTGGGGTGTTTTTTTTGGCATCTTTTTTTATCTTTGGTTTTTGCTCCGCGTTCCTGGTTCGGTGCTTTTGCTGGCGGTGGACGATCACATTCCTCCTTGGTGTTCTTTAGAATCCTAAACGTCTTGATTATTATCTTTATGGCTCTCCTTCTTGCATATTTTGCTGGAAGGTGCATATCATGAACGGGAACCCAAAACTGGAATTATCTTCCTCAGAAGATCTGGGGTTTTTTTTTAGGTCATTTCTCTTCCATGTTATGTTTCTCACATGGTCTTGGGGGTGCTATATAAATTATGTGGCTTTCTTTTATAAATAAGATAAAATCGCTTATCTATGTTTATAGCCCATGCTCTGATATACGTATTAGGATAGGTAATTGGTGGTGCATTTTCATGTATATTGTTGCTGCATAGATTGTCATTCCCAGACTTCGGAATAGTTTTTTCTCCAGGCTCTGGACCTTCTTCTCACCATACCTCCTGGTTTTTCCGTTGGATCTCCCCTCTCTTTCCGGTAACTCCTCCCGGATCTCTCCCTATTTTGAATTTTCTCCGGTGATCCCTCGCAATTACACCTCTGGCCTCTCTGCTCTATCGGGCTCTGAACTCCGTCACCTTTCATATGCCTATCTTCTCTTTTCACTAATTCAATATGACGTCGGCCTAATGTTTCTATAACTGACTTATCGCATAAGGTGACCTGCCATATTGGGTCTCGTTTTCAGCCCCCCCTGTCCTTTAGATCACATTGTCTCGAGGTTGATTGTTTTTTGCGATTGGGTTCTTTATTCTACTATCCAATCGTATCTTTATCTCTGACGACATACTGAAAAGGGCTCCAAATCGGTCTATTTCCACCTTTTCTTCTGTCAGTCAGTATCTTCCATCCAGGCATCTTGTGTCTGACATGATTTTCTGTGGGAATCGACCCTTGTATGGTCCATGATCTAGCCTCTTCCAGTTCTGACGGAGGCCTTCCCTAGTAATTATGATGGAGGGTTCTAACTCGCCAACCACACAGGCTCTTATAAATGCTACCATCGAGGCCGAAAGGGCACATGGAACATCTTATAGTTGGCAAGCCACGGTGGACGATATGCTTCCAAATCCAGCTCGCCACGTCAAAGCAAATCTGTCCTATCAGGACCCGGACACGACCTTCCCCCAGCATGCGAGGGGCCCTCCAATTAATGGATCTTCTTATGATCCAAAAAAGCTCAATAAAAAGGCTTCACACCCTGTTAAGATCGGCCCTCCGCCAAAAGCTATTTCAGTTAACAGTGCCGTCCTTGCGGAACGTATTGATAGCTTGCAAAAGCTAGCCTTGATTGGGAAGTGGCACTTCCCGCAAATGGAGGAGGATGAGATGAGAAAATGGCTAGCGGACAAATGGCTTCCTCTCATTGGTTACATCCCGGTCATCTCGCGCCTTATGAAAGAATGGTTTTCCTTTCATTTCCTCAAAGCTTCCGATGTAGACATTATTCTAAATAGGCCCTGGGTTTATGGCAGAAGTTTCCTCTCCTTATCCAGATGGTACCTGGGTTTCGATCCTCTGAAGAACACTCCGTCAAACTGTATGATCTGGGTAAAACTCCCAAATTTACCTCTGGAATTATGGTCATCTGAAACGCTCTCAGAGATTGGGAACTCTATCGGGAAGTTTATTTATGTAGATCCATGGTGCAGGGGGGAAAGGGACAAGAGGATTGTGTGGATATTAATTGAGAAACCTTATAAGGGCGGCTACCCAGATCATATTGAGATATCCTGTGATGGGATCAAAATCAGTCAAAGGCTTGATTTTTGGGGCATCCCTTTTCGGTGCTCTCTGTGTCATAGAACAGGGCATCTCATAAAAAATTGTTGTTTTCGTGTTAATCGCAGGTCAAAGAAGCATCTCTTTTCCAGGGGTGGCAAGTCCGTCTCGGAACCATCTTCTGATGATGTAAGTTTTCTAGACAGTCATGTAAAAATTCATGAATTGGCTCCTCCTCGATCCATGAACCACTCCTGTGATAAATGTACTCCTTCAAATGAACCGGATTTCGGGTTTCCTATTCCAGAGCCAAATGAGGAAAATATCGTCCCTTCTCCCCCGGTTATGAGTCAAGGGGTCTTCGCGGTTGGCTCCCACACTATCCAGATTTCTTCTTCTTCTCCCTCTCCGGTTCAATATTCGGCCCATCGTCCTGAAGATCTCCTGAAAGGTAAGGAACCCATGCCCTCACCTACTCCTTTCAACTCTCCATCAGACTCTCCAGTAAATAACCCTGATAGCGATATTGATCTCTTCTTACAAAGAAATCCTCTCGAACTTGAGCCTCTAACTATTCATAAACCATCTTTTCCTTCTTATCCATCCATCAGCCCAAATTCTGCAAAGAATATCACTGTCAGAAAGAAACAAAAGGGGGTAGCCATCATTTTAGAGGCAGATCAATTGTCTCTGATTTTGGCATCAAAAATTTATCTCTTGTCGAAGTTCCTATACTGGACTCTGCTGATACGCGGCCTCTTAGAGCATGCATGGCTGGTGAATCCTCAAAATGACCTTTTTGATATCCATGAATATCAGGGGACTGGGTGCTCCCCCAAAATTCTTAGCGCTCAAAAAAATTTTCTCAACGGCTCGGCCAAAAATTATCTTTGTCCAGGAAACCATGCACTCCAGCAGGGCAGCAATTGCGTTTTTTAGAAGGATGTTTCCAACATGGTTTATGGTTGCCACAGAGGCGAGTGGTCTATCTGGTGGACTAGCAGTGATGTGGGACCCTGTCTGGGTCAAAGCAAAAGCCTTTAAATGTTGTGCTGGGATATTAATCTCGGCCTCAATCAGAGGTCATGTTTATATGCTAAACCTCCTGAATGTATATGCCCCATGTAGAAACAGGCTACCCTTTTGGGAAAGGTTATTTGCTTCAGAGATTCTTGATATAGAATCTTTGATTATAGCGGGGGATTTAAATGTGACGGTCAGCCCTGACGAATGCTGGGGTATTTACAGGAAAAAAAAAAAAAATGGCAGACCAGCTAAGAACGGAATTTCTAAGCAGGAACCTTGTGGATGTCATACCGGACCGAATGTTTCCAACGTGGGACAATGGGAGATTCGGTCAGGCCTATATTGCAAAAAGGATCGACCGTTTTATCATCAACGCCAACATCATCGCTAAATGGGGCATGCTGTTCTCTCATATTGCAAATGACTATACTTCTGATCATAGGCCAATTCTTCTCGAATGGAGGGACCTGGAATATAGGAAGGAGTATTCCTTTAAATTTAATAGGATCTACCTGAACAAATCTTCCTTCATTGATGTTATATCTAGGAAATGGGCAGATCTGCAAGCATCTGCCACGGCCTATCTTACCACTTTCCGGGAAAAGATTCAAGTTCTAAGAGCGATTGCAAAGGAATGACAGATCTGAAAATCAAAACAGGATAAAAGGGAGCTATTTATCATCCAAAAGGAGCTGGAAAACTTCATCTCTTCTTCTTCCCATGAATGTATGCCCTTTGAAACAAAGATCCATATCAGGGAGATGGTAAAAAGGAAGCAAATTCTGCTGCTCAAGGAAGAGGCCTCCTGGAGGCTAAAACGCAGAGCGCTTTGGCTTAAGGAGGGGGATAGAAACACGAAGTTTTTTCATTCCTATGCAAATGCTCGAAGAAGGTTGAATTCTATCTGGAAGATCAAAGATGGCAGGGGAAGTTTCCTATATTCTCAGAATGATATTGCTGAGGAAGCAACAAGGTTTTTTCAAAATCAATATAAAAGGAACCAAAGCAACATAAATGACATGTTATGGGCGGCGGAATTGATGCCCGAAATGTTCGATGAGGATGCCTATGAAAATTTTATAAAACTGGTCACGGAGGAAGAGCTCCTTGCTGCTATAAAGACTTTTAAAAAGGACAAGAGTCTTGGGCCCGACGGCTGGCCCATTGAGTTCTTCCTGCATTTTTATGACTTGTTTAAAATGGATTTGCTGCGAATGGTGGAAGCTTCCCGTATGTCGGGAAACATTCATAGCGCTTTATCCTCAACTTTCATTGCTCTTATCCCCAAAAAACATAGATCTGATTCCTTCCAGGACTACAGACCTATTGCTTTATGCAACACTCTTTTTAAGATTATATCAAAAATTATTGCTGAGAGGTTAAAGCCTTTTCTAAATACCTTCATCACTAGGGACCAGCACGCATTCTTAAAAGATCAGAATATCTGGGATGCAGTGGCTATGACACAAGAATGCCGATTTTCTATGCTGACAAACAACACCGAGGCGACTATCCTCAAGATTGACCTAAGAAAGGCTTTCGATTGTGTTGACTGGGGTCTTCTTAGAATTTTGTTGGCAAAAGTTGGTCTTAGAAAAAAAGGCATTGAATGGATAATGGCGTGCGTAGAAAATGTTCATTATTCTGTTATCATCAATGGAATTCTGTCTTCCTTTTTTAAAGCCGAGAGGGGTCTCCGTCAGGGCTGTTCTCTCTCCCCTCTGCTTTTCATTCTAGTTATGAACTCCCTCAGCTTACAGATAAACAAGGCAGTTTCAGATCGACGATGCAGGCCGGTCAAAATTTGTAAGGATATCTTCCTATCCCACAACCTATTTGTTGATGATATTCTTATTGTCGCTATGATGTGCAAAACATCCTGGATATGTCTAAACAAAATTCTACAGAAATTCCAGTCTGCCTCGGGAATCCTTATTAATAAGGAAAAATCAAAGTTGTATCATAACGAATCAAATATGGAGCTTGTTCTATGGATTGCAGCATTGCTTGGCATTGGACAAGATTCGATCAGAAATGGCATTAAATATCTGGGGTTCAATTTGAAGGCTAATGGGAGCAAAAAACAGGAGTGGCTATGGCTTATAGATCGTTTCTACAACAGAATCTCTGGATGGGAATGGAGGCTTCTATCTCTTGCAGGCAGATTCATTTTGGTACAGGCTGTTTTATCTCAGTTGGCGGTCTTCTGGGCGCATCTCTATCTTCTCCTGCCTCCATTATTAAAAAAATGAGCTCTTTAGCCGCAAATTTCTTATGGGGAGGAAAATCCTATCAGTCAAAAATCCATTTGGTTAAGATGGATACCATTTCCAGATCGAGGAGAGCGGGTGGTTGGGGTCTTTTGCACATGAGAACTTTCGGGAATGCTCTTCTCCGCAAAACTCTTCATAGAGGCATCTTTGGTGAGGGGTCATGGAGCAAGCTCATAAACAGAAAATACTTAAAAGGTAGAGGTATGGAGTATTGGTATAGAAGGAATTCTTTGGGGATAAAAAGGGGTTCTGCCATCTAGCTGAGCTTCAGGAAAATTCAACCCTTTTTCATGGCAAACTTACGATGGAGAATCTTCTCGGGTTCTAACATACTCATTGGTTTTGACACCATTATAAATGGCTTGACTTCTCCTATCCCCCCCCCCTCTAGCATCCTTTCTTCATACAAAAGGCATCTTCACATGGGACAAATTGATAAAATCCTGGTCACATTCTTCCCCTGTTTGGATCGATGGATCGGATCTCCACTTGCCTCCCTCCCTTCATCCTCTATGGAGATCTACTATTCAAGCTCTATCGGGCCTAGCGATCCGTCATACAGGCACTAAGGATGCTTTGGCTTGGGCCCTCCCACGCTCTCCTTTACCTATCCGTGTAAAGGATCTATATGCAACTTTATCCAAGGGTTCTGCCATCTCCACTCAAGCGATTTTTCCGATGCCTTTATGCAAGGTCACATGCTCGCTAAAAATGATCCTATTTTCGTGGTTAGTCTTCTGGAACAGGAATCTCACATGGGATGTGCTTCAAAGAAAAGGGTGGCAGGGTCCGGGTCGTTGTGCAATGTGTCAGGATGCTGCTGAAACGAATCTACATATGTTTTTTCAATGCCCCTCTTCTCTACTTATCTGGTATGATCTCTCCATTTCCTTTGGTTTTCCTCACCTCATTTTTTCCTCTGTACAGGACGGTTTCATATGGTGGAGTGGACAAATTGCATCTTGGCGCTCTTTATTTGTTCATGCATGCTGGCTCATATGGAAATGGAGGAATGAGACTATCTTTCAAAATTCTAGAAAGCCTGTGTCAGCTCTTCTGCTCTATATCAAGGCCATTCACGACTTCACGGGCTTAATAGCCCCTCTCTTTTGTTTTGACCCCATGCTTATATGAATATTTTGTTATAAATCATGTATCCGGGATCTGGGTCTAGCACAGATCGATCCTCCTGTACATGTTTTTTGAACAATATGGATCCTATATCTAGATCATTAGGAAAATATGGATCTTATGTTTATATCTCTTACCATACAGGACTTATACTAGATCTATTTATGTAACTAGCTCTTTATATTATCTTAATATAAAAAATCATGATTTTTCTTTTTAAAAAAAGGCCTATAATCCATACAAAATAGGTTTTTAAATAATTAACCAATATCTTATTACTATTTCTCATATTGGTGTTTAAGTCGGGATCTTAGGGGTTTTAAAACGGTCATTCAACTTGTTTATCATTTAAGTAATAAAGGCTTATAATTCATACAAAATATGTTTTTAAATAGTTAACCAATATCCTATTACTATTTCTCGTATTGGTGTTTAAGTAGGATCTTATGGGTTTTAAAACAATGATTCAACTTGTTTATCATTTAAGTAATAAAGACTTATAATTTATACAAAATATGTTTTTAAGTAGTTAACCAATATCTTATTACTATTTCTATATTGGTGTTTAAGTGGGATCTTATGGGTTTTTAAATAGTCGTTCAACTTGTTTATCTTTTAAAGGATAAAAGATTATAATCCATAATCTATAAATTTAATTGTTTTTTAATTAAATAGTGGTTAATGTAAGTTATGATGTATTGTTAATG